>SEOQ01000240.1:0-34005 GCA_004679275.1 Dentipellis fragilis
GGTGAAGAGCGCGTCGAGCGACAGCGACGAGACGATCAGTTGTGTGGCCCAATGGGGCAGGAGTTGACTAATCGGGCAGGGACGCGCCACTGGCGACAAGGAACGAGTTGCGCGGACTCGGCTTGAGAGAAAGCATCATCCTTCCGCCGTCGACCAGCCCTTCCGTTCTTTTCTTTTCTTCCCGCCTCAGCCTTCACTGGCTGGCGCACGTCTCTCCTTTTCCCAATGGCTCGCGACTATGACAATGCTGATGTTCCAATACCCACAACTAGACTCCAATCCAACGCAACCGTTCGCCGCGCAAAGACCCTCACTCGCCCAGAGCGCAGCGTCGCACCCCCTCCCCTCATTAACCCACAAGCTGGTCTCGTATCTTCTACTTCTGGAATCGTCGTCGAAGCATCCTCCGACTGGAGCGCATGGACTGTCTTCTCTCGCGTTGTCACTTTTTGGGCGCCCGCCTTCCTCCTCCAGTCCGTCGGCGGCCTCAAGGACAAGCAGACTGTCCAGGCATGGCGCGAGAAAATGGCCCTCTGTATCATCATCCTCATCATGTGTGGAGTCATTGGCTTCATGACCGTTGGCCTGCAGAAAGTTCTCTGTCCAGAGACCACGTCCATCACCGCTGAGCGTTTCATCAGCGTCGGCGCAACCCCAGGCACCTTGGGCATAAGCGGCTTTATCTTCAATGTCACGCAATCCAAGTCTCCCAGCAGCGTTAACTTTCTGCAGCTTGCGCAGCAGCTCCCCGGCCAGGATATTACCACACTTTTCCAACGTGATGCAGGCCAGTTCCCATCCTGCAAGGGACTCAATTACCGAATTGCCCTCGACCCGCCGTGCAACACCGCGACACCGTGCCCTCTCGGAGCCCTCAACACTACCGCCACCATCCAAAGCTTCCAATTGCTCAATACCACCCAGCTGGCTGGATACGACTGGGACCAGATCACATCACTTCAGAACTACGTCGTCGTCATGGAGCAGTTCTGAACCTCAATCCGTACTTCAAGCTCCATCAAACATCAATTCCGGGAGACGATGTCGATCATGCACTCCGCACTGTGCTCGCATCGAATGGTCGCGACGTCACCCGGCTCTTCGTTAACCGCGACGACCTCAGGGAGACCATTAACTGCCTAAAGCAGCGCTACACCGCCGGATACATCGACAAGATCACTCCAGGTTGCTTCATCTCGCAACTCATTCTCTATGCCGGTCTCATCGTCATCCTTGGACTCGTCATGATTCGCTTCGTCATGGCTTGCATATTCAGCTGGTTCCTCTCTGGGCGCCTCGCGGGTAACCCGGATAGTCAATCGCTCGACAGGTCTGCCATCAGCCCTGCTGTCATGCCGGAAGGCGCAAACATCTCCATCGACAACAGACTCGGCACCGCGCCTTGGGCCGGTCCTTCGGGCACCAAGCGAGAGAAGCCGAACAACAAGTCCGCGCGCTCACTGGCCTCGGCGAGCAGCACGACCTTGACGAACGGCGACGGCACAGGCGCAGCACCCATCATGAGTCTTGCGCAGATCGGCGCGGAGCTCTTTGCGGTGTGCTTGGTGACGTGTTATTCTGAAGGCGAGGAGTCGCTCCGCGCGACGTTGGACTCAATCTCGAAGACGACGTATTCGGATGCGAGGAAACTTCTGTTCGTGGTCGCGGATGGTATGATCACTGGTGCGGGTGAAAAGCGGAGCACGCCGGATATCTGTGTTGGTCTGCTGGAGGCGGATCCACGGTTTGGAAACCCTACACCGATGAGCTACATGGCTGTTGGAACAGGATCGAAGCAGGAAAACAGGGCGATGGTTTATGCTGGTCATTACAGTGAGTGAATTCGTCGTGCGAGATTGTACACTATGACCTCAACCCTACTGTAGCTGTCGCAGGACGTCGAACACCCACCGTTGTCGTTGTGAAGTGCGGCACCGAGCAAGAGGCTGCCACGGAGAAAAAGCCGGGTAATCGTGGAAAGCGCGACAGTCAGCTCATCCTCATGAACTTCTTCTCTCGCGTCACCTACAACGACCGTATGACCCCGCTCGACTTTGACTTGTTCCGTAAGCTTCACGTTTTGATGGGCGTAACACCGGATTTCTTTGAGGTTTGCCTCATGGTGAGTTAAAAATATCTCGTGGGTGTGCCTATATCTAATCACCATGACCAGGTCGACGCCGACACGAAGGTCTTCCCTGACTCCCTTAAGGCTTTGGTCAACTGTATGCACCACGACCAGATGATCATGGGTTGCTGTGGGGAAACGCGAATAGAGAACAAGCGGCAGTCCTGGGTGACGGCCATTCAAGTCTTCGAGTACTTCATCTCCCATCATATGGCCAAAGCCTTCGAGGCCGTCTTTGGTGGTGTCTCCTGCTTGCCTGGTTGTTTCTCCATGTTCAGGCTCAAGGCACGCAAAGCCAGTGGCGATGACTGGGTTCCGCTCATCATCAAGCCCGAAATCGTCAAGGAGTACAGCCAGTGCGAAGTCACAACACTCCACGAGAAGAACTTGCTCCTGCTCGGCGAGGATCGTTTCCTGACAACCTGCCTTCTACGCACCTTCCCCAATCGTAAGATGATGTTCCTTCCTCAGGCTAGGTGTCGCACCGTTGTTCCGGATACATTCGGTGTCCTGCTCTCGCAGCGCCGTCGCTGGATCAATTCGACCATCCACAACCTCATGGAGCTCGTTCTTGTGCGCGACCTTTGTGGCACGTTCTGCTTCAGTATGCAGTTCGTCGTCTTCATGGATCTTCTTGGCACGATCGTGCTCCCTATCGCTATTTCGTTGACCTACATGCTTATCATCACTAGTGCGCTGGATCCTCCCACGACATTCGAGCAGGCTATCCCGCTCGTGCTGCTGGTTGCAGTGCTCGGTCTGCCGGGTGTGCTGATTGTTATCACGACGGGCAAAGTTGGATATGTGTTTTGGATGTTGATTTATCTCATCGCACTGCCCATCTGGAATTTCGTTCTTCCTGTCTATGCGTTCTGGCACTTCGATGACTTCTCATGGGGAGAAACGAGGTGTGTATTTCTCGCATGTGCTTTATGCCACTCCGATGCTGACAGTCCTGCAGAAAAGTCGAAGGTGAAGCCAAGGGTGAAGGCCACGGTGAAGGAAAAGGTGCATTCAGCGGTGTTAACATTCCCCTCCGACGCTGGGAAGACTGGGAACGCTCGCGCCTGCGCAAGATCAAACGCGAGGAGCGCCGGCGGCGAGAGTTCGAGCGCGCGCACCCGCAGGGCTTTGTGACAGGTGACGAATATCTCAATGTGCGCTCCGACCAAAATAGTCAATACGACGGATCAGATACGTTTTCCGTCACCTCCTCCGAAGACCAGTGGGGCCCGCAGATCGGCGAGTACAACGAGAACAACGCGCAGTATCCCCCACCGCCACCCGCGCTGCATCTCTCGCACGATGGACTAGCGAGCGCGAAGACGGTCGATGCGTCGGATCTGGAGGCTATGCTCGAGAGCGGGTGGGACGATCAGCCCTCGGCGAGCGCATCGACGGACCACTTGCACCCCGCCCAGCCGCCCCCACGGACACGCTATCAGCTTTCTGACGGGGCGGTGGCGGCGGCGCGAACGGGTACACGCCCGTGTCGCGCGGCCCGCCACCCGTGCGCTCGCCAGCGTCGCCGACACGGCCGGTGCAGGCGATTAGCACGGCCATCGGCGGCGACGACTGGAAGACGCACATAAAGAAACGCAGTGGTGGAGGAAGCGGCGGGGACGGCGGGTCGCAGGATGATTATGGTCCGCTGGGCCCCTTGGATCCCGGAAGGAGGCTCTGAGGTGAGAGCGAAGGAAGTCTATCGTTGTTTTATATATATCGCAATCGCATGCCGTGTCTATACCCCCCTGACTCATCGCCGTCTACCGTCTTCATCCCTGTCCATGATATCGTATCCACGCCGCCGCTTCGTAATGTTCACTGGGACCACGCCCGACCTTCGCCATTCGCCCTTCGCCGTCCACCTGTTGCCTCCCCTTCCTATATACCGCTACCCTGCATCTAGTGCCCTCCTTCTACTTTCCCCCGCATGCTCTCTCTCCCCCGACGATCGCCTTCCTCGCTCACTCCTCGCCGTCATACGCACCCATACGCCATCCGCCACACGCCACACTCGACACTCTTTCTTCCTTATCCTTGTCCTTGGTCACACCTAGTTCGCATTACTGTTGGGGGTCAACTTGCATTGTCCATTAGTATATTCAATTCATAGACTGGTGCGCGTCGAGATACGCGTGCCGATGGACAGCTTCGCTACATCGTGTATCTGCTGGACCTACTTATGTTACTCTTTCTCTGAGTTTGGTATTCTCTATGTGTGATGGAATGAGTGAAGGTTGTGGTCGTGGTGAGTATCGTGGTGCACAGCAAGATGACGCGAATTAAAGACGACGATCGTTAATAAGCTGAGAGCATGAGCTTCCAGTCTCAAAAGTAGATGGGAATCAGAAATACAATGGCCATGTTACACCAAGCTATAAAGGTGTTCAAGTTCGGGAGTGAGAAGAGAGCAAAAAGGGAAGAGAGAAGAGAAACTCGCGAAGAGTTGAATCCAAAGATTGGTAACGCAGCTTTCAGTGAAGACAACACACGGTACGCCCTAGTAAAAGGCGAGGGCGTAGTCTTTTTGTGTCGTCTTCGGCTGCTGATTAGTATTGAGGGCGCCCGACTGCCTAGCTGGGCAGTTGCGGTTTTGTTTGGGCCGCGGGTGTCGTGCGCGTGGCGCGTATACCATGCATGCGGGCGTGCCCTGCGGCTGCGCTACAAATGCAGCGGTTAAACCTCGCCTTTCGTTGAGCAATCTATCTCCAACAGGGAAAGTGACCTCTAAGGTTCATATCAAGAGGGTCGTATGGTGTGAGGCAATAGGCGATGGAACAATTCAGTTGCAGCAGCACTGAGGCAGGTGCCCCAGTGCAGATCTCGATCCCCCCGCCGGCGCATGCCGCCACGGCACACACCCAATCACTGAGTAGGCGCCTCCACATGGCGCGTCCGCAGAACAAGAGCACGCTCCGTTCTATCAGAAGTTAGAACTTCGGGTCCGAGGAGCGGCGCAGCCAATGGNAAATAGACAAGGACGCGGACAGCAACCAGCGCCGCGCCTCCCGGACGACAAGGGGCGCGCAGAACAAGAACAAGACCAAGACCAAGACAAGGCCTGCAATTTCGCATCCCGCTCCCCCGCAGCTCGGCGCCCACGGANATAAGCGCCCGCGCCACGTGATCAGGCGCACACTTCCAATTCCGGTTGCGTGGTTTGCCCGCAACGCCGACACCGACGCTGACGACTTCNGCACACCACACACACGCAGACACACACCAGAGCAGAGCAGANATGACAACGACGATGACAGANGCNGCGATNGCGGTAGACACGACGGCGCAGCAGGGGGGCGCGGTGGTCCAGTCGGCTGTGGCGACGCCGCCGCTCGCGCGGCTGCAGGCCCAGATCGACACCTTGACCGACTTTGCGACGCGCGTCCGCGAGCTGCGCGGCCTGCCTTCACTTCTTCTGCACCCCACGTCGGATTCAGACCCGGTAGCGGCGCCCTTGAGCGATGTACTTCGGCGAGTACTCAAGGAGACGAGCACAGTGCGCGGGGCGCTCGTAGAGGAGAAGGTGCAGGGCGCGCTGCGGGCGGCAGCGGAGAGCGCCGCGGCGGATGCGACGGGTATACGCGTGTTGTCGAGGAGGGAGACGAGGAAGCGGAAGTGCGTGTGCTTCTCGTATTCGGGCGGGCGGAGCTAACAATTTGTTGTGCGCAGGCGATCGCCGTCGCCAGAGTCGCCACGGCCGTTCCCCGCGTTCCAGCCCAAGGCGGCATCGCTGTTCCCAACGGATGCTTCTCCGGCGCCGCCCATGACGCTCTCGAGGCTTCCTGGCTATGTCCGGGAGTTCAACGTGAAGCATGCGCGCAAGGCGGCGCTGCACGTTTGGCAGTCGACTGGGCGCGAGTCGCAAGAGCTCCGGGTGCCCGTGGTGATGCGTTTTCTGATTCCCGATGTCCTGAGAGCTTTCATTACGCTCGGGCATGCCGTGGGGGAAAGAGAGGACTTGCCTCTGAGCGAGCGACCGCTCCTGGTGGAAAATGTGACCGCATTTGGATCGAGAGAAAAGGTAAGGGGTTGCACCGATGGGCGTGGTATTCGGGTAGGTGCGACCAGCGCTGACGTCCATTCCTCGAATATAACAGAAACCGCCACACTCACAATCGGATTATCTGGTGTTCCAAAAGCTATCTCAACAGATCCTGCGGATGCTCCAATCAACGCCTCGTGTCCCGTTTGAAACACTCATGGTATGTATCCCGCCACCCTCGGTTCATACCCGTCGCATTGTTCTACCTGTCAAACGAGCCGCTAACCATATTTATTTATTTTACCTCTTCCCGCCGCCCTGCTTGCAACATCGGATCTGCTCTCCATTCCCTGGGCGCTGTCAACTGCGCGCATTGTTCGCTCCCATAGGGAATGCTCTCCACGTACCGCACGCTTTTTTCGGAACAGTGCACGTCATGCCAAAGGGTACTGTCTGCAGAGGGGTACATTCCACCCGTGGGCCGTGTGTGGCTCGAGCAGGAGGGCAAGACAGGTGTTTGGGAGCCGCAGCATGTGACATGTCTCACTGCTCAGAACTGAGCGCCACGGGCCATTATTACTGCTCTTGTCCGCGCTGTCCGAATGGGCGGGCTTATAGGCTGTCCGGCGAGCTTACGAATTGGTGGGTATCTCCGGGCCAAAGGGCTGCGTGGCTATGGCGTGGCTTGCCTGAAAGGGGAGTTTTGGGCCCTGCACTTCAGTTTGGGGACCCACAAAGTTTGTGGCGACGATGGCGTTTCTGCTGTTAACATATAGTGGCTCGCGTGTACCCTTTGGCGAGACGAACGCAGACCGGAGTGCAGGAAGCCACGGGACAAGCCGGAGATTTCCCTCAGCCGTGCGTGACGCTCGCGTGCTCAATTACCTGGCCCGTAATTGCTCGGCAGGTATGGATCACGGTGATAACTAGCGAAACGGGAGCGACCCTGTTCAAGGCCTCGGTACAGGTCAGGGCGACAGATAACAGGGTGCAATCCACGGGTAACGAGTTTCTAGAATCCCGCTAGGGATGTTCTAACCATTGGCTGATGGCGAGCGCCAACGCCACGCGATCTTGTCTGCGGGTGTTGTCGGAGTGCAAAGGCTATATTGCAACGAGACGCAGACAAAGGTTGCGCTGAAGGGGGTGGATTTGTTGCATTGTCTACGCTGTGGACAGGACGGGGAATGGAGGGGAGGGACGGCATGGTGCGGACTGAATCTGAAGGCAAGATTGGAAATGGAAATTGGGGCCCATCAGTCTTTGTTGTGCATGGCACGAGGCTACTGAACGCCTCGCGTATCTACCGCCCCCGTTCTTCTACAGGAAATATATTCCCACCATCGATCATGGGCCAGGGCACGATGGGTGGAAACAAGGCCGGGTGGCATCGCGGTGGACCGGTTGCTTTGTCGAGGCAAGTGCATACAACGGAAGTAGATCCTGATGCTAACTGAATTCATTCAATTATGCCGTCGCCCGATCGCCCGCTTGGATCTCACCTCTGTCTCCAGCCGAGCTCTCGGGCTACCCTCCCCCCGTCATAAATCACGTTCCGCTCTCTTTGTCCTCCTCTTTTATTTAATCCCCCGCCGTCTCAGCCTTCCCGCCCATTTCCCCCTCCCATCTCCTCCCTTCCACTCCCGCCCGTCAGCCCCCTGCCGCTTCCCTTGTTTCGCCCCCCCGCGCTGCATGCTCCCTAGCTCTTACATCTCATATCCCGCATTCCCTTGACCTGCAGGTAACCGCCGTCTCATGACACCCCATATACTGGTTGTTGATTCCTCTCATTGCTTCGCAGCCCATGTCAACCATCCTCCTCGAGCCTACGGCTCTCAGCCAATATAACCCTTGCATCCCCTCCACCCTCCCCGCCTACCAGACCCAAAACTACAACAAAATGCCCGCTCTCGCACCCCGCTCCCAAAGTGTCTCGCCGCCGCCATTTCTGGCGGTCTCCAATATCGGCATGTTTCACGTTATGGGCTATACCCCGCGCGAGGGCGAGCAGGGCATACCTCTCACGGTGTATACCCGGTTCGACAACCACTTCCCGAACCGCCGTGTATTTCTGCGCATCATTATCGGCCAGCGCGGTATCGCAACTGAGATCCGCCGCATTGCCTATGGCGGGCATGAAGCGTGGCGGCTCGAGGGGACCGTCCCCGATTTCCATGTCCACCGGTCTTCGTCGTCCACCTTCACGGTCTCCATTCAAGCGGTCGATTCTAAGCACGCCATCTTGGACTCTGTGACCTTCGGCGAGTTCACCTATTGGGACTCAGGTCAGTCCAGTGGTCTCCGATCGAATTCGCGTAGCTTAATACGTACCGCTGCTTTAGGCGTCTCCCCTACTTCCCGCTCGGAAGACGAGCTGCACCGCCCGCACCAGCAGAGCGCACTCAATCGCCGCGCGCGCTCGGCATCCTTCCAGCACACTGTCCCCCCCGCTAATGTCCGCCAGCAGCCCCCCGTACTGTCGACCCCCGGCACGATGCAGATCCTCCGCAGGCGCGACGCGGCTGACGATGCGGCTGACGGTCACCTCGAACCAGCCACTCTCGAGTTTGTTACACCGCTCGAGGACATGGCTGAGAATTTGACCGCCGACGAACGCCGCGCAGGACGGCGGCTCGTGCGCTTCTCACGCGTTCAAGATGGACACAAGCTGCTCGTGTCGTGCCAGAGCCTTCGCCCGGAGGACTACGACGAACGACACATCGCCGTTTCGTGCATCTATCGGCCATCTGACGGCGAATGTTATGTCACATCCGTCGACATCATCTACCTGTTGCAGCACTTCGTGCAGGACAACTTCAGCGTCGAGGAGAAGAACAGGATCCGTCGCAATCTCGAAGGCTTCCGCCCGACGACGATTTCCAAGACGCGCGCCGGGTCTGAGGATTTCTTCCAGCAGATCATGGACTTCCCGATGCCGAAGCCCCGCAACATCGAAAAGGACGTGAAGGTCTTCCCCTGGGGCGTCCTGGGCGCGGCCCTCGACAAGATCATCAACAAATATGTAAGCCTTTTTGTTTGTCGTATAGACCTTAACTTATTCGCCGTCCTTCAGTCCCTTTTCACCGTTACTCAGCCCATAGACGACATTTCCTCCCCCGCAGAGCAGGCGACCCACCAATATCAGGCTCCAGAGCAAACAGGCCTGCCGTCTCTTGCCTCATTCATGACATCGGGGTCGAATACCCAGCTGCGGCTCGGAATGCCCGACAACTCTGCGCCTGCACCTTTTGTCGCCTCGCAGATGCACGTCGACCCCTCGCTGCTGCAGTCCCACGCACACCTGTCCTCGTCCTCGCTTGTGCTCCCTCCCGACGGCCGCGACCGCGCGAGCAGCCACGGCTCCGCGAGCGACCTAGGCATCTCTAGCGAATATGTTGGCGAGTATCCTGCGAGCCACAGCGCGCCCATCGTCTCGAGCACGAGCACTGGGTCGCAGGATCCGTATATTGGCCATGTCGAACTGCGCTATCCGACATTCGACTCGGTCGAGTTCCAGACGCTACAGGAGTATTCTGCTAATGCCAGCCCTACGACGTACGTTTGATCTACGACTGCTGCATTCATCATCTACCTAGCCATTTGGACTGCCACTTCATTACACGTTTCTCCCTCCATCTACCATTCACGCTGAGCCATTTTTCTTTTATCTGAGTGCTTCTTTGGGTTCTGGCCACACTGTATCATGAGTTCATATTCCGGATCCATTTCTACGACGATGACGACTCTACCCCACTACCATCACCTACCCCACCTCGTCAACCGGCCGTAGTGTACATACTATGCACCCTCATCTCTCTTGTCACCGGTCCCCCGCCTCGGGTCTTCGTTCGCCCATATGTATTATTTGTCTCTCGCCTTCTACCTTCTAGTGTATAGATGTTCCCGTGGACTCCGCGTCGCGCCTGCCTGCATGTACGCACGATGTGAACTATAATATCTGGTCGTAGTCCTAGTACCCCGTGCGCATTATCATCCCGCCGGCATCAGAATTCAGGAAACAACTAGCCTGGGCGGACTAGCGGCGATTCCGAGTCGGGCGTCGACGAATTCGATCCTCGAAGATGTCGAGGAGTGTGATTTGATGTGACTGACTCGCGACGGCTTGCGGCGGTGCGGGCGCGCCTCAGTTCCCTTCCCCTCCCGCGCCGCATTTGGCATATGAAAACCACTTGGAAGCTCTTGCTTGCGGGATAAATCTATAAGTTACAATCATTTCAGGTATCTGTAAGACACGTTATCCGGAACCTTTGACGTTGCTGCTGCGCAAGCGGCTGAGTTGTGTCACCCTGACCAGCTTGCTGCCGTGTATTGGCCGGGTAACGTCAACTTTTATTAGGACCACATTGTAGCTGGGCATACTCTTAGTCGCGGATCGTCGCTGGAGATGCAAGGAAAGTACGCGATGTGAGCACGTGGCAACGACTCACGGACGACTTTTTAAGGCAAATTGGGCGACGTCGTTGAACGCGTAGGTGGGATGGCGGTTCCGCCGACGCTATTTCGACAATACACTATGCAAATATAGGGCTGGACGTTCGATTAACCTTGATATGTTTTTCGTAACGCAGTGTGCAGCAATGCTGACGAGGTGAGTACTTCCCGCTACCTTTAGGTAGTGGGTCTTACATAGGGCTCACATCTGACCACCACTTTTGGCGGAGGATCTTCAAATCTGGCCGCAGCGCAAAGCAATAGAAATCGGTACAGCCACTATGCTGCGCCGTCGTCACCCGCGCGTCACCCGTGTGTTCTCATGCCCCGACCTGACTTAGGCCGCACGCTAAGAATGTCACTCTTCACTGTCGGCATATCCAAGCCTACATGACCTGACGCATGTACGGTCGACACGATGCCGTCGAAAATGTTAACCTTGCGCAAGGGTAGCGGGAGTTGCCACCTGGACTCAGGTGGCCTTGGGCCTTATCGATACCGCAGCGCACGTCCGGCTTCTGGCACAATCTGAGCTGTCATTATGCGCCCATATACTGATATAAGGCCACACAGTACCCTATTCCTAGGACATCGATCCCTCTCCCGTCCCTCGCCCAAACGTACCGTCTCACACACGATATGAGCAACCCTTCCTCTGGCGAGTTGGCAGTCACTCGCAATGCACGATACTACGCCTCCGATGAGTTGATGATCTTCCAGGTGTGTATTTTGGCAACAATCGATGGTCGAAGTGTGCATTGAGGCTCGTGCATAGGTGGAAAACACCCTGTTCAAGGTGCACCGGTCGGTGCTCGAAAAATATTGCCCCGTCTTCAAGGACATGTTCGCGTTCAAATTCGTGCCCACGTCCGAGTCGGGATCATTAGATGGCCCTGTGGGAGAGGGAAAGTCGGATGGTCAGCCTATTATCCTGCCGGAGGTGACCGTCTTCGAGTTCGAGACGTTGCTTGATGAGATATACTTAGTGAGGTTCGTTTTCCTTTCTGACTTCATTGTCGAATTTTCTCTTTGATCATGATCGACATGCCTCAGGCGGACAGCCCGCGGGGATTGGGCCGTTCCAATAATTGGATCGACAGACTGGAGCGATCATCCACTCGGGAATGAGTCTGGCGGAAAGCGCGCCCTGGCCTTTTTGTCCATCGCACATAGATATGGACTTGTGGTCAACCACCGACTGGTCATGAAAGCAATCGTCGCAGACGCATCAATAAATGACGTTGACGCTATCGAGGCTGGAAGAACGTTCGATGTGCCAATTGAACACCTTCGAGAGCCTCTCGTCAAGCTCGTCAAAAGAGACAAGCCCCTTTCAAGCCACGAAATGCATTGTCTCGATTTCGATATCTCAGCGAAGGCCGCAGAAGCCCGAGAAGTATTCAAAACATCGCCGAAGCATGATCGTGACGAAGGGCAAGCAAGTAGGATTGTCACTACGGTCATTGGACTCCCACCAATCTTTAGTTCTGTTTCTCGCATATGCTACTGGGATTGACTGAGACTCAATATCTTGGGGTACCTGCTTGTCGTGTCTGCTACATCATAAGCAGTAACAAGTACATTGTATTCATCTTCTTCCAAACACTTGCAAGATATCCTCCCCGTTCTATATAAACCGATAACACCTACGCAAACAGCTTCCTAAACGCGGCCCTCTCCTTCGTCCGCTTCTCCCTTTTCCTGGCACGCACGCGCTCAAGCTCGCCCGCGATCGCCTTGTCCTCCTTCGCATACGACAACGCGTCGATGAGCGCCTTCTCCGCCTCGTCGTCCTCCTTCAGGATCCCATGTGCCAATGCGCGGCGGTACAGCGCTTTCGCTGTGTACACAATCAAGATTTATGAGCCACACCTCAGATGAACGCATAAATCTAGACACCTACCGCGGTCCGCGTCATTCAGCTCCATCCCGAGCACCTGATCCGTCACATTCAGCACCTCCTCCGCAGCCGCGCGCGCCCCCCGCCGACCTTCAGCGCCGCCAGCGCGACATTCAAATACACAGGCGCGCGGAGCGCCTCGAAGCTGTCCTCGAGCGTCGGGCGGCGCGTCCGCGGGGAACGTGCCGCGGGGGAAGAAGTCGAGGTAGCGCAGCGCCTTCTTCCACTTGTCGAGCGCCTGCGCATGCGCGCCGGCCTTCCAGTGCGCGTTGCCGATGTCGCGCAGGCGGTGCGCGGCGCGCAGGTATGCGGGCGCGTCGTTCGTGTCGAGCACGGACGCGTCGTTGTCCTCGGGGTAGTCCTCGTACGGGTCGAAGAGCGGGTCGGAGGGCGAGACGGCCGCGGGCGGAGCGAGCGATGGGTCGGANGGGTCGAGTTGCCCGCAGGCGGTGATGGTGATGGGCTGTGCGGGCACGTCGTTTGCGCTTGTCGGCTGGTTTTCGATTTGGCGGACTGTGGAGGTTGTGTGAGCGCGCGTATGAAGACGGGATGGGAGAGACTTACCGATGGACTTGCCGCGGATGACTTCGCCGAACACGACGTGCTTCCCGTCGAGGTGGGGCGTCGAGACGCAGGTGACGAAGAATTGCGACCCGTTCGTGTTCGGGCCCGCATTAGCCTGTACGACACGCATCACGCGGTCAGCAGACGCGCTCACGCGTTTGTATCACGTGACGTACCATCGACAGGAGGAATGGTTTGGTGTGTTTCGTCACGAAGGCCTCATCCTCGAACTTCTCGCCGTAAATGGACTCGCCACCGGTCCCTGCGATGGATCAGATGGTGGTGTAATGTCGACGTGCCAGCGAACACACCGTTCCCTGCGGTGAAGTCGCCACCCTGGATCATGAATCTGAGTAGGACGACGCGTCAGCATCTTCTATCACGCCTGCGAGGATCGACTGGCGTGCGCACTTCTTGATGATACGGTGAAAGCCCGATCCCTTGTACCACAAAGGTTTCCCTGAGCTGCCGACGCCCTTCTCGCCCGTGCATAGCGCGCCTGTTCACGGTCGCACGTTCGCATCAGCGTGCTGCAGGTTAGCACTAATACGTAGGAGATACGCACGGAAATTCTCGGCTGTCTTGGGCACGGTGTCGCTGTAGAGGGAAAAGATGATACGCCCAATGGGCTTGTCGCCTATCGAGACATCGAAGTAGGTGATCGGACGGTCTGCAGGTGCAGGCGCAGCAGCAGGTGCTGACGATGATTCGCTCATGGTAGCAGATGCAATCGATGCGGTAAACACTGGTCAGGAAGCGTGGGTGACTCGTAGGGTGCTTGCAGCGCGTTGTGTTTTGAGAGACGTTCGGATGTTTTTCCCGAACCTTTTTGAAGTCGACGCGTACAGGGCTTGCTTTTACGTAAGCTTAGTAGGATCTCTGGAAGGTGCTAGAAGGTGCGTCTTCTGACAAGTATAGCAGTTGCTCGTAGCCTTGCTACGGTTCATACGGTCGACCGTCTACGCGTCCATCACGTTCCCAGATTTTCTGGAAGAAGATGGTGATCAGCGATAAGTCGTGCTGCGTAGTACACACGAGGACTACAGAAAAAAGGCCACGCACAGTACTTCCAGAAGGCACGCTGCGCACCTTGCCTTGTTTGTGCGTTCCTCCACTATCCTGGTGCTACGTCGACCACAAATTTCCGTACAGCGCTCTCCCTGTGAACGCGAGGACTGGATTGTGTACGCGACATGCACGTGAAGCGTCTGGAATAATGACGCGTTACTGGCCGGTGCCCGGGGTCTGTGCGGGTTCGTCATCTGACATCATGGTTCCCACGTTTCCCCGCATCCCATGACCCCGAGCGTGCGCTTCGCAAACCGCGCAGACGAGCACAACCACACCGCGCAGCTCCAAAGTGACACCCAAACCCTGATGGTCGCACAGTCAAACGCACCTTTGACCTTTGTGTCGCGAAAGGCAGGCGCAGGGAACGGCCGGGCGCAGCATTGTGACTAGTATAGACCGCGGGCCTGGTCTTGCGTAGGCCGGTCGGACGTAACGAGGCTGGCCGCGAACAGCAGCTAAGTCACGCCCGTTCCTGCAAGAGAGAACAAGGACAGGCGGGAATCAGCCCGGGTTGTCCTCCGGGGGCCCTTTTGCGCAGGCTGGCAGCTCGGCGAACATCATCGAACAAGTGCGATCACGCGAGCGGTAATGCAGAGTCACGGTGCGAGTGACCGTGCCACAACGGCTCCAAGGGTATATAAAGACGGACGCTGTTCTGCTCCTCCTCCATCGCTCCAAGTATCCCAACCGACAATCTCTTACCGACCTCTCTGATCGTGACCGTTTCGTTTCTTCTTACCCTTCCTACAACTCCTCACCATGACTCGCACCGAACGCGCTACTTCTCCCCGTGCCCTCTTGAAGGACCGCTCCGAGGCCAAGAACGGCATGGACGCCTCCATACGCAAGGGTGGCGCCGGTGCGCACAACTGGGGCTCCCTCGATGACGAGGCCCGCCTCGAAGATGAGGCCGACCTCGACGAGGAGCAAGCATTCCAGGAAGACAACAGTCAGTACTCCTATCCCATGTGTAGCACGAAGGTAGTTCTGACGACGTTTTCGCAGGTCGGCCAGCCGACACTGGCGCCACGAAGAGGCCTGACGTAGAGAGGAAGAATAGCATCACAGACGAGGACCGCGAGAAGGCCCTCAACGTGCGTAAGAACGCGCTCAAGGGCAACAGTACGTCATTTCGTGTAGCGGCGTCGTTCAGTGCACTGACGTGCCACCCACTCCCTGTAGACGTGGACCTCTCTGCGATTGCGCGCACCTCGATGGCCGTGTCTAGCTCTCCTCCCAAGGAGGCCCCCATCGCCACCGGCACAAGCGTACGTTTCCTGACGTTATTATCGCTTGACGTCGTGCTGACCATCCGGATCCCCTTCAGTCCCCGCAGTAATTTATCCGTAACATAGTAACCAAGAAGTCAATATCCCCACAGTCCTGTATAACGTAGTCACTCGCACCGTCGCACCGCTTCGAATAATTGAGAAGAAACCAGTTTGACAGATGTTTTGACTACGAGTACGTGAGATCGTGAGGTGTCGCCAGTTCGTCGACGTGGGCCCTGTGTATACCTATCTTGCTATCAAGCNTTGTTCAGAATGCATACTAGGAACGAGCCGCGCTATAATCTTGCTCTTCTTAGCTTGTCGGTTGTCGGCTTTCGGGAGAGGAAGAATGAAGTCGAGAGTCAGGATGTCCTGATCGAGGAGGAGGACTTCCGAGATAACCGCGGCGGTCTTCCCCGGTCCCTTCACCGGCAATGTCCGAGGTACTAAGAACACTCTTGCTGCTCAAAGACACAAATGGTACTTACTTGCTGTGACTCTTATCTACCTCGTGCAGTTTCCTTTATCTCGAAAGGCCGATCAGGACATAGGCAGAGAAACATCCGAGAACGCCCACTGAACGTAGCAAGCCCATATGCGCACCCCTCTTTCGCACAAAATGCATCTTTTGTTTATATTCGCAGTCTCAACCACTATGACATATAGAACACATTCACTTCTTGAAAGGCGCATGAGGCCTCGGTATGCACGCAAGACATTCGTCTTTCTTCTATTCCTGGACAGCCTTGCGATCGGAGGCCGTCCTAGGCGAAACTGTGTGCCCACTGTTGCTCCATTGTCTCCAGCATTTGCTCCAAAACATCTTCTCGCAGAAAGTTTCTGCTGTAGCTGCAGCTGGTCCCACGTCCTCGCAGTGGATCATAGCCGGTCTCGCGGGAGTCCTGCAACCTCCGGATGAGCTCAGTAATGGCATCCGCGCAAACCTTCGCCTCGCCAGCATCGCCCACACAGCTCGAGCGCTGGCTCCCTGAAATGCCTATCTCTCGCCTTCACGATACCAGCCTTAACCTCACGCGACATCCGCGCAGCCTCGTCGTGACTCATCGGCATCTGCCTACTCACGATGCACTCGAGCGCGCCGCGCATGTGCTTTGGGTCGACCTCATACTTCTCGAGCGCCTCGATGATGGTGGCGGGTTCGGCAGGCAGGTACGTCTCGTTCAGGACGCCCATGAGCGCGTCGAGGTGTGCGCTGATGTCCACTTCGAATTGGTACGCGACACGCAGGAGCACCATGCTGCGCTCTGGCGTGGGTGGGAAGCCGCCATCGATCCTACGTTGACGTCAATAGTCAATATCTTCCACTCATCAGTGGCATACGACCGCGAGCGACTCACTTGTGGAAAAACGAGTCCATGAGCGTCTCGAACTCAAACGCGGTCGTCTTCTTGAGATGGATCGGCGCATAATTACAGACACTTTCGGGGTTTACCCCAAACATCGTGGAGAAGGTACTGCGGCTGTGGAACTGGCAGGGCCCGTCGCTGGTGAGGCGGAAGCACAGATCCATGGACTTCGGGCGCTTGGAGATTATCTCGTTTAAGATGGGCGAGCGCTCCCTAAGCGGTTGGGCGAGGATGTTGAATAGCTGGTTCTCAACCTATGTATGACGGAAACAGTCGGTCAGTAGAGTGATAGAGAGGGTTTTGGGCGGTCTAAGTGGGTGTGCGTACCTGGAAAACGACCATGCCGTCCGCACTATAGTAAAATTCGTTTGGGAGTCCGGGCATGGTCCTGGAGTTCCAGAAACCATGGGAACCCATCATAATTCGATACTGGGAAATTTGACACAGTAGAAAAGCAAGGGGGAAATGATGACTGGAGTTGGGTGAGGAATACCAATCGCTGCCCAATACGGAATCTTAAATACATGGGCGCTTGAGTCGTGCGGCGAATCCTAGTACCCAAGAAGACGCCTCCATCGTTGGTGGACCAAAGACACCTGCAAAAGCGCAGCACGGTCATGTTGACAAGTCAAAGCGGTGGTGCAATGGCGGTTTGGAACAGAGAGTTTTCGGACAAAGCCGCGGCCACGGCGCCTCGCCATCGACGCGTCGCCACAACGCATCGGTCACCTGACTTGCTCAAGTTCTTCCCCAGTTCCCGTTCCAAGCCTTTATAGGTATCCTGTCATCCTCCTGATGCTCGCACAACGGCACTCTGACTAGTGCAGACTTCATTTATTCACAGGAGCGAGCACAAAATACAGTGTGACACATATATGCGAGTTACAGTCGGCCCAACAGCGCACAAGCACAGACACCGGGCTCAATCCTGATCGAACATATTCCCCCATCCCTCACAATTCTCCGCGTCTAAATCATCCCCGGGACCCCAAAAGAGAACGGAGGTCCCCAGCTCCCGTCCCACGTCATTCTGCTCCCTTGAGCTCCCGCAGGACACGCGCCGAATCCTTGCATCCCTCAAAAGCGACGGCGAGCCGTTTCCCACTTCGTCTACTAGAGCCCACCAGATTGCGGAGGATCTGCAGGAAGATGTCGCCCTCGGGCGTGGATATGTCCATATCAACGACGACCAGCTTTTCCAAGAGCGGGAAGAGCGTGCGCTCATCCTGTGGAGGCATGCGCCCGATGCTCAGACGGTGCGTTGCGGGAGTCATGGCCTGTAGGATATCCAGCACATCCTCTGGTTCGTCCATCTTGCACTCGAGTAGCGTCACGTTCGGTAGAGCATGGAGGCAGGCCCAGCTCCTGTCTCCGCGGTACATATTGTCGTGCAAATACAGTGTATGGACCTCGTGCATCGGGAGCACACCGAGGATATTGCGGAAGAGTGTGTCGATGCCAACGTCGTCCATGTGTCTGCCTGCCCAGCTGATATAAAGTGGAGAGAAGTACCGGTGGTCATCACGTGTCGCTCGGGCATATTCTTCGCCACTGAACCAGCATCCGATTGCGTTCTCTTCGGTGTTGATGAGGGCCCAATCGTTGTGGCCAAGAATTCGGCGTATGGTGCTGATGTGACAGGAAAGAGCACGCAGGACGGCGGACCTGTAGAGTGGGAGATCGGACGGCACCACGGCCATGTGGCGTAGCCAGAGCTCCTGAAGAGACGGCGCCACGAGCGCATCAAAGACCTTGATGATATCTGTCGGCGTGATAGCCCGCAATCTAAGCTCTCTAAGTTCCGGCATATTGACGTGCTCGCCGTAAGGGAATGAAGTTAAACTTGAGAGCGGGTTCACCATCTCGTCACAGCCCAAGACTTGAAGATGAGGGGTATACTGCAGAAGTCGAAGGATATCGTCTGCCGTACATAAGCCGAGTGAAAGGGTCGTGACGTGCGCAAATGCGGGGACTGGTACTCCTGCGAGCTGCGCCCTGTGCAGATTCACAGATCGCAGACGGGGTGCGGAATGAGCAAAGATGCCGATGGGGAGGGTGACTGCTATCCCAGGCACGATGTCGCTCATCTTCGCCACGAACCGGGAAAAGTGCATATCTTCCAGGAGAGGCGCTGGCCAGTCGACAAGCATGTCGCAGAAGTTCTGCAGCTCGTCGAGGTCGCCTGTAACCCATAGGCTACGAATGCGGTGCATGACGCGCAGAACGAGCTGCGTCATAGACATGGGTGAGTTGGGGCCCTTCTCGAGGTGGAACAAGATGGTCAAAGGTGAGTCGCCTGAGCGTGCTGCGAACTCGAAGGCCCATTTTCCGCGTATCATGTGGGGTATCCAGTTCCAAAGACGATGATCATCGAGACAGGCATCGCGCCAACGGGTGCATACATGGCTGAGAAGAGCTGCAGGAGGGAGCCCATGTTCGGGTTTGTAGTCTCCTCGGAGATCCCTAACGTAGATGTGGAATATGTATTGCAAGACCTCGGGAGGGCTGCTGCAGACGAGAGACGAGGCGTTCTGGCGCTGTTTGATGGCCGCAGTCTCTGATGAATTCGTGGTTTCACATTCGAGTAAAAGAGGATCCTCGAGCCCGTCTCGCTTGCTCATGATGTCAACGTGTTCTTTGTCCAAGGTTGGGTTGACACTCGCGGTAGCAAAGGCTACAGAGGAATGATTAGCGTAAACTCAAATGGATGGAAGAGCAAAGAAACCATGCTGTACTCACCAGCTGCTAGTACGAGACTTGTAGCGGCGAGAATAGTGGACGGTTCCAGTGGACGTTTAAGGTATATGAGGAGTTGCAGCGTGCCACTGAGAATTAAAAGTGAACTGGCTCCTCCACGTGCCTGACGGCAGCTTGATTCGCAACAAGTCGACCCTTAGAATGAATTCATTCGGTAGCGATATCTGATGGAACAGGACCCTCCAAGACCCGTCCGAGATGGGATCCTGCCTCTCGGGAGGCTGTTCGCGTCATATCGAGGTAAGTACTTGCCTTCCATCGTCCTTCCTTGAGGCTTCCTGGGATTTTCGTGGGCTACATACGTGGCCCAACTAGCCCGGCGCCGCAAGAGAACACAAACAAGAGGAGAGGCGTTCGGACCGGAGGTCGCATTGCGTCGCTGGTCAACGTCACGGTATGGAACAGCCTTCGTGACAGACGGTAGCGATTACGTGGTCCTTTCGACTCTGCTGGCGGTGCTCGTCGTGGTCAATTCACTGTCTCCTGCCACGACCCTGGTGTCCAAACCGATGACCAATTCAATCTCGTCGGTTCGTGTATGCTGAAACCGTCGGGGGGGACAATCGTGCTAAGGGAGCAGTCTCGAGTGCGATGTCGCCAGGCTCTTAGCTTCGGAGAACGGGGTGTGTCCTATTTTGAGCATCCTGGCCCTCTCACGAGATTGCTTCTTTTATTAACCTCCTATATGACGGAGCATCGGCATAGAAGACTGCGGTCGTACCTGCGACGCGAGCGCGATCCGCAACATCGAGAGCATAGAGCTAGTTTTCCGGCAGGAAGGTGCTTTCAACGCCAACTCGTTTGGTATGTACTGCAGCTGGATAAATGTTTGAGCACGAATCATATGGCATGGAGTGCTCACCGGACGTTCTGACTGGCTGGGGTAATGGTGTTTTTGAGTAGTGGTGACCGTGTTGCTGATGCGCAGAGCATGACGTAAGTGATCCATCTTCAGCAGCCTCACGGACGAGTCAGGCACCGTGACTAGCACATTTGACGAAGTCATATAAGAGGTCAGTTGGGCGTTGCCCAGGTAAGTACTACTTTAACTACGCTGCCATGGGCTTCCTATTCTCGAAGCAGGCCTATGATCCTAACCGCGATATCCCAGATTTAATTGGTAAAGTTGTAATCGTCACCGGTTCAAAGTGCGTTGCTGTAGTACTACCGCATTTCATAGCACGTGTATTGATCTACTTTGGCTCTATAGTACAGGAATTGGCTTCCGAACGGCTGAACAGCTTGCTCTGCATGGTGCCAAGGTGTACCTGGCCTGCCGAAGCAAAGCAAAGGCCACAGCTGCCATTGCGGAACTCGAGAAGACCTCACCTTCGTTGAAAGACCAGAACCGACTGGTATGGCTGCCGCTTGACCTGTCGTCCATGCACTCTGCGAAAAAGGCCGCCGAAGAAGTTCTAGCTAAAGAGGATCGACTCGACATCCTAAGTGAGCTCAATGCAGAAATTCATTGATAGGAAAGCTCAATTCAATCGCGTCGACTGATCGATAGTCAACAATGCTGCGCGGGGCGTGGAGAAGTACGAGCTCAGCAAGAATGGGGTCGAGTTGAACGTTGCAATCAAGTGGGTGTTCTAGAACCTCACCCTTAACCTGCTACGACGCTCATACTGGACTGCGTGTGCTAGCCACTTTGGTCACTTCGTCTTTACGCAGACGCTGCTCCCGCTGCTGAAGGAGACTGCAAAACGGAGAGACGCGGACGTCCGGATTGTAATCGTGAGTTTCATGCGCAGTGTCCTTCCCGCACCCATTAATCCATATCATTGACAACGTGAAGGTATCATCGAATTCATATACCACGCCAGGAACAACGAAATTCGGCAGTTTAGAAGATATGAACGATCCACAAGGCACACCTGGAAATGAAAATGCAATGAGCGCGAGGCTGCGCCGCTACGGTATGCTACATACCGCTTTCCTACAGCTTCAATCTCGATCCTCACTCGCCTTCCCAGGAACGTCGAAATTGATGAACGTACTCTTCGCCACTGAACTTCAGCGACGCCTCGACACAGAGAACGCAGCTATCACTGTAATATCTGTTCATCCGGGCTCGGTGGCTACAGGTCAGGGCCCCCGTATCACGATGATATGCTTGAGCAGTGACTTAACATCGCTTTCGCAACAGAAACCGTTCTGACAACCGACTTGCCCTGGTATATCACGCTTTTCGTCACCCTGTTCGGCGTGACCCCGCTTCAGGGTGCCATGACGAGTCTATTTGCCGCGACGAGCGCCCAGGTCGCTGCGGAGCGAGAGAAGTATAAGGGAAAGTATCTGGTGCCGTATGGAAAGATCGCGGGGCCCGCAACAGCAGCATCGAAGGACCCCGCGCTCGCGAAGACTTTGTGGGAGACAACAGAGAGGATTACGACGGGGCTGTTAGGGTCGGCGAGCGAGTGATCTGTATTCTGGTTTGCTTAGCGCAGAAATTATACCTTGAAACCATCGATCTGGCTGCCTCTGTTGCCAGCGTTCGATACTAGTTAGGCGGGGCTGCCATCACATGGCGTCACCGATGTCGAGTTCTTTCGCAAGCTAACAAACATGACGAGGTACTATAGAACATCCGTTATGCTGTTTCGGTGAGCACTCGACCCACTGGACCTCAGAACTTCGGGTGTGTTTCACGCCGCACTCTTTCATGCGGTCAAGCGAGTGAGCGCCTCAAAGCTTGAAGTCTGAGCGCTCCGCCCTCCACTCGAGTCAACGAGGCCTTATAAAACCTGGGCGATCGAGAAAATGCGTTGAGGTCCGTATATCACCTGTATCGATTAGCCCCTGTAGAGTGGCCCAGAGAGCATGAGACAAGCGTACCAGGACTCAAGATTTCACAGATTGGCGCTATCCTGTTAATATCCACATCCTGGGCACGAGGGCATATGCCACTCGTACAGTACGCGTGCCACGTCCTGTGAAACGGCGCTCTGCTGCCAACCAAACACGCGTCCTATCACCTGCCAATCGTGGCTGAACGCCTGGGGACACGCCTGCGGAATTCCACCGGCGGCCCGGGAGCATTCGACGTGGGTGAAAACGACCGGGAGCAGACGCAGAGGTACAGATGTACCATGATAGGTACTCGCACCGGGACACGCTATGCTGGGAGGCGCTGATCTCGCCGAAATGTAGAGACACCAAGCGCACGGATGTCATACGTATGACGAAGGTAAACCGCGGACGAAGGTAAACCGCGGGTGCGGTGGAATGGGAATGAGGCGACCATCGATTGTGATCCCTCTGCGGGTTTATGGCTCTCCTAGCGCTGAGTACTGGGTAGTGCGAGCCCCTGGCGTGCAATAAGCAGCTGGGAGAGATAGAGATAGATTAACCGAAAGGCACGGTGCACGGTGCAGAATGCTGTGAGGATCGAAACGTTGTGATATGATACCGCACTCACGCGATCCACGACGCAATGCGCCTCAATACGGTCATGATGAGAATATTGCAAAAAATTGCTAGTCGATTTACGCGTGCTGTTTGTGGTTCCCTGGGCCATCTAGAGATCTGAGTGAAGGTCTGCTCGCACCCGACTTGCAGCCTTGGCAAATGCGTTGTGGTCTCACCACGAAAGAGTATAAGCCATGCGCCGACACCCTAGGGAGTTGCATTCAGGACGATAGGTAGGTGAACAAACGCACGTCTGAATCGTACAGGACACGCCCCAAAAGGCGCCGAGCATGGGCTGTCAGTGTCGGGAGCACATGCGCGTCTAGGGTCATGTGCGGGCGCGTGCACGCCACGTGAGAGGCGTTGTGGGGGATCTGAGATCGGCAGAGCCAAGCCGCCGGGTCAATTGGTCGACTTCTGGACTTTGCTCCTGGATTTGCGCGTGCCTCACCATACTCCCTAATTTTGCGCGTGCATCAGACACAGGCTTCGTGAAGAACCAGTGCGTCCTTCTGATGCAGCAGCGTGTGTGAGCACGTCCTGCATGTCCTAGTGCGATAAGTGCTATAGGGCAAAATTTTGAATCATGGTGCCCGTGCCGCGTGCGTGACAACGGGACGACGGAAGCTTTCGTTAGGGCCTCAGGCGCACGCACCTGGAGCACGCGAATGAGGAAGTTTTTGATACAAGGCTAGGGTGCCAAAGGGGATAGGCNTTTCAGGTTTGCAGAAGGGGAGGCTTCGTGATAGCTTGGCAACCGTGCTACCGGGAGGCTTGCGACATTTTTAGGCGGCGGAGAGCAGGCGGCGCAGGACGCCTCTGTCATTCTGACGTTGGGCAGCATGCAGTCGGGAAATTGGATATCATGGAGAGAGGTGTTTATTGGGGGATCTGGGAGGGATCTTGGGCGGCAAGAGGAGAATACAAGAAGAGACAAATGCGGCGAGGCCGAGTATGGCAGGCCTTGTAAAAACCAGGACGCACGCGAGGTCGCGATGGAGACGGGGAAACATAGGAAGAGATGGATTGAGAACATAGAGAAGGCAGAAAGAGGAAGTCGGGGGGAAGGAGACAAGGGCTTCCTAAAGCGGTGTACCACGGGACGTGTTTCCCGAAAGGACTACAAACGAGGACCCAAAAGAGATCAGAGGCGCGTTGTTCCACTTACAGCTTTCGCCTCCTCTACATTCTATATAAGCTACATTCCTTAGTCTCTCCTTTGCTCAGGAAGCATTCCAAACACTCCTTGTCCTCTTTTCGGATACAAAATTCAACCATGTTCCAGGTTGCATCGCGCCCCGCACAGCACTCCTTCGACATGCAGCACCAGTCCGTATCTCTCCCAAGCGTACAGCTCCCCCGCACCCTCGCACGGCCCACCTTCTCAGAGGTCAGCCCCGACGCGATAACTGCCATCGAGCCCGGTCTCGCGCAGGTGCCGCTCGAGTACGTCCGCAGAGGCCTGCACACGCGCGGTGACGAGTACGTGCTTCGCGACATCTGCACAGACAGCGCCTAATCCTTACCCCGACAGGATGCTGGCCTCGCTATCGTCTTTGAATGTACCCCATTCCATCCCGCGATCGCGTCTCCCCTCCGCGATGGACGTCCACGTCGCCCATTCGTCCTCGCCCCCGTCGCACGTCCTTGCCATCTTCACGAGCCCCAACTCAAAACACCCCGCCTCGGATACCGCACTGCTCCTGCCGACGCACCACATCGTGCTCGCCGCGAACTGCTCGCTCCTCCCGCGCCTCCCTATCTCGCGCCCGCAGGCTCGCGCGAACGGGACAGCAGCGCTACCCGTCATCCCCCTCACCGTGCCGACCGCGGAGGCGTTCGCGCCGCTGCACGCGTTCCTGGTGTCGCACCGCCTCGACCGCTTCGTTTGCGCACTGCTCCCCGTGCCGCCGTCGATGCTCTCCGGTGCACGCCCCGGCGGCAGCTCGCCCGCGAACCCGCTGTCGCACGTCTCGAAGCCCCAGCTCGCGACGTACCTCGCGACCGCGTCCAAGGGCGACCGCATGAGCGCGCTCATGGGCCTCACGCGGACCGTCAGCGCCGTCTGGCGTAACGCGTGCGCGCTGGGCGTGTTTGACCGCGACATGTGGGCCGCGCTGGACCTCGCATGGGACGTGATCCTCGGCGCGATGAACATGGTTGCCACGGGCCAGGTGTAGAGTGCCCGCCTCGATGGCTGGCTGCAGCTCGAGCTGCTAGAAGACGAAGACCAAGACGGCGGCGGGACGGACTGCTGTATTACCACTCTGCATTCTCGATTTGTGCATCGTCGCGCTTTGGTCCGCACCCTTTCTTGTTCCACATTCTATTTCCGTACCCTACCTCTTCCCATCCCTAATCCCGTTGCCTCGCGTCGAATTTCGCGGAACTGTCCTACCTAATGTTTATTGTGTGTACGGATCCCACATCATCAACCTTGTATTATCCTCTCTTCGCTTTCATCTCCACATCCTACTTTATTTACATCTAGCCCCCGCGCTGCTGCGCGGGGATGATCTGTCGTGGAAAATAATGGAATTGTTGACCATCGCAACGCACGCGTGATTTTCAGCTTTTTAGTCTGTGCCGGTGGGCTAGCTCGCACCAAGATCAAGGGCAGAAATGAAGGGGTCGGATCCTGAATGAAGCACGGTAATTAAGAGTCATAGAATGCTCTGTAAAATTACGATCGACTTTGAAATTAATCACTTCTGCCCCACCGCAATAGCAGCACTCGCGCATGCGAGCCAGTGATATCTCCTTGCATGATACATTGCATTNAATTACAAACGAGCCTAGTGCACATGTGTAAGCGTTAAAAGTACAGCGACCGGTCCTAACAAGGGCAAGATCTGCAAGAACAACGTGTATGAATGGGGCGCATCACGGAAAAACCGGACATCACGGAAGCAGTAAGGGAGTGTACAAATTGGGACGAGGGAATGGAATGGAATGCATGCGATCCTGAGGGCGGTCATGCCGATGGCCGCGCGTGACCTCACGCGACGCTCTTCACGTGCAGCCCCATCCACGCGCCGGGGTACATGTCGCTCATCGGTACCATCAGCCCGGTCGGCTTGCGGATGACCTCGCCCTTATCGGCGGTAGGCAGCGTGAACTCGAAGTTCTCGAGCAGGGTTGCGACGATGGCTTGCATTTCGATGACCCTATGGTGTGAAAGGGGAAAAAATGGCCATCAGAATCTGCGTGAACGGCGGAACAGAAACAGGTGGTTGGATACGTACGAGAACTTCCAGCTGCGGTGTGGAGAATTGACCATCAGTACTTGGATACACGGAGATCACGAACCGTTCAAAAATACGTACCCAATACACCCCCGAATTCCAGCGGCTACATGTCATACAATGGCATGTTTGTTAGACCCCACATGGTTCGACAATGAGGAGATACTTGTACTCACAGAAGTTCATCCTAGGATGTACATCAGAAACCGGCGAATACGGCGAACGAAATTGTATGACTCACAAATTCGCATACACACCCACGGAGGTCTGCTTGCTCTTGTCAATATTGAGGAACCGCTCGGGATTCCACTTATCCGCATCCGCACCCCACACCTCAGGAAGCCTGGCCCACAGTTCAAGTACATCTGCCACAACCGTTCAAGAAACACAGCCACATACCGATTGTAGGAGCATATGGACACCGTGATGCTCTGCCCTTTCCTGACAGGCACCGCATTGATCACCTTTCCGGACCTAGTGGTAATCGGGAATGCGAGCGGAATGACATCGTCCTGCGCTGCTATTCTCACAATCTGCCACACAATAGGATGCAAGCGCATGGCCTCCTATCGCCATGTCCCAGCATCAGCCGCCGCCGCCGCAAACAACACAAAAACGACGGAACGGAAAAACGCGGGATGTGCCGCGGCCGTGCACGTACCTTGAGCGCAGCCTGCATGGAAGGCATGCCTTCTAAATCGCCCATGGAGAAGTTCGTATCGCCGCGGGCGGTGACCTGGGCCCGCACGGCGGCGATCTCCTCGCGGATGCGGGTCTGCCACTCCGGGTGCTTGCCCAGCTCCCAGAATAGCCAGTCGAGCGACGTCGCGGTAGTGTCGTGGCCCGCCAGAAGCAGTGTCCTGGATCCACAAGCCACAACGACAAGCCACGCAGTGCCAAAAATAAACAAGCAAGTTGAGTGCCGAGTTAGGTATGAACGGGAGTATGGAGGGAGGGGCGTGGACGCACGAGATCTGGTCGAAGACTTCGTATTCTGAGAGCTTCGAGCGCGGGTTCTCGGAGGCGTTCGCGCGCATGAGCACGCTGATGATGTCCTTCGCGTCGCCCTGCGCCTCGTTCTTCTCGACGATCCGGCGCGCGAAGTCGGCCATGAAGTCGGTATACTGGCGGAAGCGGCGGTACTCGCGGCTCGGGAGGTAGCGCACGAGGTGCAGCGGTGTCTCGGGGATGTAGCGCCAGAACGACTTGAAGACGATGTCGAGCTTGGAAGGGTATAGGGTTGAGTCGATGCTGAATGAAGTTAGATTGGATGACAAGGACGTCGAGAATGGAGAAGGCATACAAGAGGTTGTTGTAGACTTTTGACAGCTCCGTCTCCGTATCGTCGAGTCCGCCGAACTCATAGTTGAACCCGGCTAACGAAGGCAATTAACACATGTGGTGGACAGAATGTGGATGCGACGCTTTCTTACCTTCACCGATGATGTCGAGAGTCGTGCGCGAGAACCATGGTACGAGGTTGATCAGCGACCCGACGGTTCTCTTGTTCGCTTCCGCACCCGACACAATCTCGCCTCTCAGTTTCTCTACAAGCTGCATATACAAGTATCGTCAATGTGCATCTCACGACAAATGCGAGAAGTCCTGACCTTCAAGCCATATCGTTGAAACAAAGGCAGGAATGACTTTAGCTGCGCTGCGGAAAATGCCGGGCTCATGATCCTCCTTTGGCGCTGATGGCCATGTCCTGAGAACGAACGAACATCGAGACATTCAATTACTGCTACTGCTCCAACAGCGAAGCAGATACGCACCGTCCGACCACACGATGCCACGGCCAAGGATCATCCTGGTGACCTCCCGGGCATCGGGCCGCTTCGGGAAACGGTATCCTGACGTCTGCAGGACGTACTGCAAGGCCTTCGGATCTGCTATCATCAAGGAGTTCTCCTATCGAAGTTCGAAGTCCTGTGCATGAGAGACAGTACGGCGTGGACGGAGTGGAGCGGAAGCATCTTACACCCATGCACCCCTTCACGCGCCAGACACTTCCGTACTCGCGCATCCACTTGAAGTCCACATCGCCCACCTCACCCTGGTAGCGTATGTCCTTCTCGTTTCCTGATCAAGGGCGTCAAGGTCAACGATGACGACACAAACAAAACCTAAACAAGGTTCGAGGCTGGGAGTGCCCTACCTATCCAGAATGACGGATTCTCTGGTCCTCGAATATCGTCCAACATAGACTTCCGGGCTCTCGCAGTTCTAACAGACTGGTACAGCAGGACGAGCACAACAGCCGCAAGGCCGCCGAGGAGGTAGGAAGACAGAGCCATACTGTGTGAGTGTGAGGGAGACTGCGCACTGCGAAGTCGCCATTATATACACCACGGGTCAGGCTCCAGGCCCGCAGGCGTCCGAGTCCGCCGCGTGCGCAGACATCGCCAGCGTGAGCGTGTGCTCCACAACAACCCTGTTCATGTCCGATATCGCTCATGAGAAGTCCGCAAGTCCCGAGTGTGTGCGAATCCGTGTCTCGTATGGGGCGCTGCCCGCTGCGCTACACTTATGCACGGGCCGTCCTGGTTTGGAACGACAAGGACGAAGAGAAGCTTGACGCGCAAGCGGAGGGCCCCGATGACTCAGCGGGGCTTAGCAACCGGGAATGGGACATTGCTGGTGAGAATAGGAGCGTGAATAGAGCCGAGGGTTCTTGAGCGCCCTGTGGCCAGGAGGACGTAGTACTTCTCGAAAGGTGCGGTTCTCAGGAAGCTCCTGTCTGTGCAGGTCCCACGCTTGATCTGCATCAGCGACGGGTAGTCTAGGTGATAGTTGAGGGGTGGATCTCACTCAATTTGCCTTTCTGTCCTCGCGGATGCATTAACGTCCCGTTGGTTCCTACTCAGATAAAGCATCGCTGATGCACAGTGGACGGAAACAAGCTCGCTGTTCAAGCGGTACAATGATGGAGTACGTATACAGCATCTAGAAGACCAGATCGCTAATTGTCAGAAGTCTGTGTACGCTGACGTAGAGCACGAGCACGTACTCGTACGTTAGCCCGAACTCGATACCCGGGACAAACGGAACGTCGTTGATAGAGAGGATCATCATCCAAGTTCCAGTCGGAAATGTCGATGCCCACCGTCGGAAGGGCATCGATCAGGTTCTGTACCTGTGTAAAGGAACAGGAAATAGCGTTGCCGAGTACACTCCTTCAGTCGTACCAGCTTCGACGAAGCACGACACGATGATGTGCGGCGCAGTCCATTATTGACAAGACTGCATGCGGGTACGGCCCAAGCAGGCCTGCCGGGCACTTACGACAGTGCGCGGCACGTATCTTCTATTCATTTGCGCCGACTACGACCGCGGCCCGCTCCGCAGTGAGGAAGACTCTAACAGAATATTGAAAGTCGGCATGTGGTCCTTACGCCGATATGCCCGCCGGGTGCTCCTAAGGTTACAGTGCGGACGAGGGGCTTGTGAGCATATGGAGGTACGGCTTTGGCACATTAGATTCCTTACATGTTATAACTAATCGAGCTCTGTGGATGAAATGGCCACTGCGTACTCCGAAAGAGGCGGGTCGAGAAAATTCCGGGGTACATGAACCAAAGAAGATGGAGCTGGCAGCCTTGATGGGGATTACAGGGCGGGCCGACTGTTTGCTCGGTGGTCGACAAGCGACGGGCGTGTCCTGGGTTGAGTGTTGAAGTACTGATGAATGAAGTATATCAGTACAACCGATACTAAATTTGGGCAACCAGATAAGAACGAGTAACCATAGTACTAGCTTCCCGTCACATCGCCTCGTTCGAGCCATGCTTCCCATCGTCTTCAAACCTGCTGAGTTCCCTCGACTAGGCAATCGAGGCTCGGGTGATCGCCACTTGTTGATATTGCATATGTAGCCCTCATTCGACAGGTAGAGTGATACGTATCAATTGATGTGGTCGGAGGTTAGTTTCTGTTGGGATGAGAGTCAGCTGAACATCCACGACTCTTTCACTTTGGCAGTTCTACATCGTATAACCATCATATGCGAACAACGCTAAAAGTCAGGCGTACCTTCATGTGCTCTTGAAAGACGCGCAAGTCATTCGCTACCGCTTACTTTCCAGCAACTACGCAGTTTTAGGTGTGGAGAAAGCAATGAGGGAGCAATTCATCAGAATTGGGTCGAGACTGAAGCTTGAAGGATGGCTGCATGAAGGGGTGCAGATGAAGCCTTGAGTCGGAGTCCGTCATTATACTGGGGCCGCGCCGGACAATCCGTGATGGTGACGGCGGAGGCCGTCGGCCCGCCCTCCCGCCTACCCCGCCCGGTCACCGCGGTCTATCGAGTTCGGGCCCTCAAGCCATTTGCCGACTTTTTCGGGCTTTTCAGCATAACTTATCCACACCGCGTTGGTCTACTCGGTTTGGGATCTGCTAGGTTTGGATCATGTCTGATCTATGCTTCGGGACGCTTATCCAGAGTAGTAGTTTGCACGCCCTTGAACTTACACTTTCCGGAGACCATGGGTCTGTGGATGGATCCGTTGAGCCCGGAATTTCAATTCGCTTGGAACGAAATCTCAACAAGCGGTTTACATGTCGGCTACAAAGGTACACTGAGCTATACGATACCAGATCGCAGCTGCCTAAGGCCTTCCAGCCACAAGCTCACAAGTCATTCCAACCGCTTACATCTGGAAACGTCGCCGCAGCATAACGTGCACGGTCTCTTACCGGCACTGTCCACTCGTGCCGAATCCGCCAAAACATGGGCTGAATGCCCCGTCCCTCCCACGATCCGACCCTGGTGATGGGTTCGGACCAAAGATCCTTGTTGCAAACCGGATGGCCGCGAGAGTTGATCCATCCGTTCCGCTTCCGTCGTGTGCAGGCCGTACAGCGTCTCCGGTTTTTACAACTGCGCGCACTTTAGCACAGGCGCCGGTGTTGATGGCATCATTCTGAGAAAGCGACATAAGAGCAGTTTTGCTAAGAACCTTGAGGGTCTTAGAGACTGAGCGTAGCGAGTCGTCCTCAGGCTACACCTGCGAGCGAAGGGTCTGGCTTATGAGGCCTTAGCGATAGCAGAGGGCGAATAAGAGCAGAGGGGGGCGAGCGAGTGAGCGGAGGCACTGGCAGTCAGATAGAACCACAAGGATCTATGGATTGCAAAGTGGTCAAGCTGAGGAACAGTGGTCCTCAGCGCAGACCTATAAGTACAAACGAGGCAGGCTGTACAGCAGAGTCGCAGTGACGAAGTTGTACAGTAAGAGATGCTGCGGCTGCGCTGCGCAGTATGACTGTGCTGCGCAGTAGAGATAGGAGTAACTATAGTCCACGGTAACCGTATGATCTGGATAAATAGACTGGAGGCTGTCCATGCAGTGCATGTAGATAGGTAATGAGAAAGGAAAAAGATAACCCCTTAACAGTTCGTAACACCATTGAGGCCAAGATAAATTCATAAAAATAATAAAATAAATCCTGTGGGTCTATGGATTTATTGGTGGGTAACCCAGCAACCCATATATATGGGTGTGGGTATGGTGTGGGTCACAGAGGCATGACCATACCCATACTCCATAAAACCCATGCACAAAACCCATATGGATTACCCAAACCCATGCTATTCCCTACATAGGCTATGTCCTGAGCATGTTCCCTTTGTGTTACGACTATGTATGCCAACACAGGTTATGTACGGAGTGACCAGGTGTGACATAAAGGGAACATGCTCAGATCATAGGGTATGTTTCAAGCATGGTTCCGGGGGTCACATAATGTGCCCATTGGCTATGTCCTTATCCATGCGCGCCATATGCGCTCGCGCGGCACAAAGGCTATTTACTATTCGGGTACATGGCACAAAAATATCACCGTAAATTGATTATGAATCTACTATGTTCCCCGACAGCACATAACAGATCCCCTTGCTTCACCGGGGGAACGAGTCGATTTTCGACCGGGAACATAGGCCGAACATTGCGAGGCCATCAACAGTGTATACAATATGTGTAGTTGGGGGAAATAGGGAATACATAATCAATTTACAGTGCGATTTTTGTGCCATGTAACATAGGGGTAAATGACCTTTGTACCGTGAGAGCACATGCGACGCACATGGATGTAGACATGGCCAATTGGTGTATTATGAGACCCCTGGAACCATATTTGGAACATAGCTTATGTTCTGAGTATGTTCTCTTCTTGTCATATCTTCTTGCTTGGTACATAAGCTATTTTGGAGAACATAGGCATAGCACAAAGGGAACATGCTCAGCACATAGCCTATGTTCCGAGCATGATTCCGGGGTCTCACAACGTGCCAATCGGCCATGTCCCCATCCATGTGTGTCACATGTGCCCTCGCAGTACAAAGGTCATTTACCCCTATGTTACATGGCACAAAAATCGCACTGTAAATTGATTATGTATTCCCTATTTCCCCCAACTACACATATTGTATACATTGTTGACGGCCTCGCAATGTTCGGCCTATGTTCCCGGTCGAAAATCGACTCGTTCCCCCGGTGCTTGCCAAGGGTGTTCCCACGTCGCAATTCCCTCAACCGACCGGCGTTTGCCATGCTCATGCGGCAATTACCATAGGTGGGTCCTCGCTACTCTTCGCAATCGCAGTCATTCCTTCAACGTCCCTGGCATACACTATATTGATGTTCTCTTTCCTTGGTATGTCTACTATCATGTACCCTGCACTTTGAAGGCTCACCGCCACCATTTATTCTACCATTACACAGTCCTGTAAACACTTCATAACTGAGTCCCGAACAATCAGGCAGTTCTAGTGATGCTCTTCCCCAGATTGTCCTCACGATACCTGTCCTTATCTCTCTGGATATTTGTGTCACTATGGGTGTTGCTTTGTAATCACCGTGAGCCGCTCCCCCCCATCGTCCTCGGCAAGCATGCTTGCATGAAGACTCGGTCATTCAAAGCTCGTAACAATTGGATGATCTCTCACTCAGAGCTTTGCGAAAGCGCCACGTACACGTTTACATAACAGTGTCAAACATTCCGATGGCGGCGGCGTGGCAGCGGCAGATTCATCATCACATACGGGATCATTTAGTCTTGAGCTCGGTAATCCAACGCCAGTCCACTTCTTAGGAAAAACAAGACAACTTGCTGCAGTAGTAGTAAAGATAAATCATATGATAACATCCTGCAACTGTAGTTCACAACAATCCCGCAAGCAAGGGGGTTGCCGACGCCAGGCGGCGCTTCCAAGTACATTGTTGATGGCCTCGCAATGTTCCGTCGATGTGCCAGGTCGAAAATTGGTCTATTCCCCCAGTGCCTGCTGCCGTCGCAAAAAACGATCGACTTGCAAGGCGGTGTACTTAGTAAAATGAATGATTTAAGCGTAACGGAGAGCGGCCCATTGTTCAGCAAACGGTTGATCCACGAGAAATCGCACACTCACCGTTCGCTCGTCGCCGGCACTTGGCTTTTGAACCGAACAGACCTCTGGGTAGGTCGTTGGGGTCTCTGGAGCTCGGACTCGCTGTCAAAATGCCCTTGGGGTAAACAAGTTCATGTCAACGCGGAACACAATATCTCAGGAGATGAGTCGTCGGAGTGGCGGTTGTGCTATACTTGGGCGGGTCTAGCGATCTAACTGAGTTTGAAATCGATATAACATCGAACAAACAAGATATAACGTAAAACAAACAACGGCATCTCGGCACTGGCTTAGTCTTTCGAGCGCTTCTGGCGGCGCGCCTGACAGCGCGGGAATCTCTTTCCCAAATTAATTAATTAATTTGGTCCCAGTCAATCCCACAGGTATAGCACAACCGCCGTCGGAGTGGCGAGGTACCGCGAGATCGTAAAGATGGATCGTCCGACGAAGCCAACCAGCGGGACTCTTCT
>SEOQ01000241.1:0-33879 GCA_004679275.1 Dentipellis fragilis
TCGGAGTTTTGAACCGTTCTGAACTGTACTCATATTATGCACACGGTGTAAAACACATTATTCACTGGTTCTGAACTGTTTGTTAATAACAGTTCTGAACTGCTGTTAAAAACCCGGATGTGGCATCTGAAAGGCCTGCCTGTTATTAACTCCTGTGCGAAACTCGCTCCGAGTTTTGCCCGGAACCCTAGCCCGCTTGCAAGTGCACTCGGAAGAGTCAGCTCATGAAAGGAGGTGCCTTACGGATGATGGCAGACTGGTATATCGACTACATTACCAGATGTTGCGCTGCCCTTGGAGAGTCCCCGGTTGGAAGCGTGGTCCTGCAGTCGGATGTCCGCTCGCCATCTTTCATCGCATTTTCCGCGTGCGCGGTTTGTTGCAAAGACGGTGGATTGGATTTCTTGACGCTTACGGAGGAGCTGGCTGCGGCAATCGACAAGGCTGTAGGATTGGTCAATGTTTTCATAGCGTGCACTATGCTTGGCTAAAGCCCTCCTCTGTGACTAGGTGCAACTGGTATTCTGACGTTGTGTCGCGAGCAATGATCCTGGGCAGATTTGAGGATTAGGCAAAAGGACGACAATGATCATGATTATCAGAGACTCGAGCAATATCCATCCTCTCTATACCTAACCACATCGCCATTGTTTCTCACAATTGGCGATATTCGGTAAATAATATCTTCGTCAGCTTCGTCGATGTCAACCTTGTTGGAAGAAGAAATAACAGTCAGCATGACGAGGCCGCTGGCCAGGAAACTGACCAGCGTACCGCAGTGATCTCCTGCTCGACTTTGCGTGCGAAGGCCTGCATGAACGTGATGGTCTCCTGCGGAGCGCGCCGCGAGCAGGTAGGACACTTTTTCGCCGTCTCCCACAGTGACTGGATCAGACCCCAGTCCATGACCATAGCAGGCAGCGGCTTCTTGTCCAACACCTCGCCACATCGCGCCATGTAGTTCTCGACCCACACCGGAGCCTCGTGAATCTCTCCGAAGTTGAAACGGTCACAGATGCAGTCAGTCAAATCTTCCGGCTCGATGAAGTACGTGCTACATGGCACGTCAGAGGGGTTAGCCCAGTCGATGTTCTTCGTCAGCTTTACGATGCGGTCCCGGCAGTGCCTTTCGTAAGAGATCAAGCGGCGGTGGTCTTGGGCGCTAAGCAAACTCCAGTCCGAGCTATCTGGAGCGAGCGCATGCCCAAGATCGTGCCGGCTGAGCGTCCGCACGGCCGCCGCCTTCTCTGCACCTGGGTACTTGTAATGCGAGGCGAGCGCGAAAGCAGCAATGGGCCGCCTCTCTGCGAGGCTGCGCAGGACATGGTCCATGATACCGTGCTGACCATCGACTGCATACTTCAACAACAGCTCCAGGACAGTTTGCACATCCTTAATCTCTTTGAGCTTGGGATTCTCGACGCCAGGGTAGATGACACGTAAGAACAGATCCAAGGCGCGTGCAGTCTCCGGGAGAGTGGCGAAGTCAGCGCCTGATGTCGAGGTGTTGGCACTGGTATTCGGCAGGGAGAACATCCCCTCGAAGGCCTCGGAGGCCATTTTGAGGATAAGTTTGTGGAGGTGGAAGTCCACGCCATCGCTGGAGCGAAAGATGATGTCCCCGTCACGGCGATCAAAGGGCGGTTGGGCGTCACGGATTTTGACAGTATCCAAATCCATGGTGAGAACTCTGCACTCGTGTGTTTTTAGAACAGTGAGATGGGGCGACGGCTGGTGACTCACTTTGGATGTAATGGTATGACTATTGGCAGGTAAGCAGCACGGTTGAGCAGATGGCTAGCTAAGGCGGATGTCCAAGGCTCGACGCTCAAACAAATCGTGGTGGTGGACTGGTTTAAGAGTGCTGGGAACGGGATAGGAGGAGAAGGGCGTATCGGGGAGGATATTACTCATCGAATGAATAGCCTGAGCGCGGAGCCCAGTCCTGTCTACTGCATCCGCATCCGCAGCCCTCTGGACCACGGGCTCTCACATCGAAGGAGAAGCTTTTCATACTGCAGGACTTGCTCATACTCGAAACCGTGCTCACCGTTTCGCATGTCGATGTCTTGACTGTAAAATCGAATAGTACTAAAGTTCTACTACGGCGTGCCAACAATCGGGGAAATGTTTCCGGAGCGGATTGGGTTAGGTTTACGTTGACGTTTTGATATTTGAAACGTTCCATATTTGGAAGTCTTGAGTATTTGTAGAGCAATTTGTTCGATTTATGTACATGAAATGCTAAATTAATTTCCAACATCATCACAGCTGACGAGACAAGGACAGAGCCGGGCCGCACCGCCTGTTCGACATTGTCATCTCTACGAGACTCTACGCCTGCCACAAATGCCTGTTGCCCGGGGTACGATTCTTTAACTTAGTATCAGAGCAAGTTACACAAAATTAATGGTGTGTCATCGATGTCATCATCTAGGCTTCTATATTTTGCTTGACTGAAAACCTCGTTTCAGCACTTCAACGGCATTTGAGTTCACCAGACGATCTGAAGGTGTGTCTGATACAATCTGCGTCTCAAAAAGTTCGACCTGACGGCCATTGGCCGTGCTTTTCTAGAACAAGCTGATCAGTATTCATTGGCGATAGGGATATCGTGTTCGCCAACTCGGAGCAGTCAGTCGAAAAAAAAATCCCGAGCTGTAATTCTCTATTAACCGATGCACTCTCTTCCAGGTCCTCCGCCATGTCTGCAATCNTGTCTCCCACAGCGGTCGCGACTCCTCCGCACTCTCGTGATGCCAGCCACCCATTTCAATCCCACGACACTGACCTCATCATTCGTTCGAACGACGGCGTTGACTTCCATGTGTACAAGCAAATCATGACACTAGCTTCGGAAGTTTTCGCCGACATGGTTTCGCTGCCGCAAACAGCGCCTGCTGCCACACCTCAAGTCGTCGCAGTGACCGAGAACTCCGTCACGGTCGATATGTTCCTACGACTCATATACCCCGTTCAAAACGCCCGCCTTGATTCCATCGCGCACGTCCACGCGCTACTGGAGATCTTGCACAAGTACGGCGTCGAAGGTCAAGACGACGTCATGAAACACGTGTTGCGGGACTTGGTCAAGGCACGACCGGAGGCCGTGTTCGCACTCGCGGATCGCTATGGCCACGCTGATATCGCGAGAGAGGCTGCGGCGCTCACTCTGGGGCGAAGCGAGATACCAGGCCCACTTGCGCTTAACGATGAAGACCTCCAGCTGATAACGGTGAAGCAATATCACCGACTTGTCCGTTATCAAACGGTGTGTAGGCGCCGCCTCATCACGATATCACAGAACTTCGACTGGTGTAACCCGAATGACATGCCATGCAGCAGTCTCCATTATGAGAAACAAGGCATAGATCCATATGCATGTCGATGCCCTCAATTTGATGGCATGCCAGGAAGCATCAGGTATACATTTCCGCGTTGGGTCAAGGACTACATGGACCAATGTGAACAGGCTCTGGCTGAGAAGCCGATTGCTGAGACGGTACTGGATTGGGAGCTGGTGGAGTCCTTGTGGGGCATTCCGACGCAGTGTCCTTTATGCTGGGAACATGCTGGAAGGGCTATGAAGAAATTCATGGAACTATTCGCGGGCGAGATCAGATTGTGCATCGCCAGTGTACGTGTTCCTCCACCCTTTCGCACCTTCTATTGACTTTTCTCTCGAAAATGAAGGTTAAGATGTAGTTTCGTGGTTATAAGGCCCAAAGGCCGGTGAACGGCACGACCAGCTACTAAATGCTCGGGCTTCAGCTTGATCAACATGACCATGTAATGGCCTCCGTCGATGCTTCAGGCAACAGGATTTCGATGTGGAGGGTTATAGTCTCAGAACGGCTGGGGACAAATGTCATTCTAGCGACAATATTTTTGGCCAAGATTATTTCTCACGAGATAGCAGGCAAAATATGTGCAGTATTTCGATCTCGCCGGATTTACGGCGACCCAGCCACGCAAGTACTTCTCTGTCGTCATCATGCATCATGCATCATGACCCACAAGCGAACAGTATCGCCCATTCGATGCATACGCTCACACTGAATACGTATACGTGGTTTCGGAACAAAGCTACGGCCCTTCGATTGACTTACACGAGTTTTCCGCGCAGAATTTGGTCCAAAGCGGGTCATACGAATCGGACGTGTGTCGTCATATACCCCTCTAACTCAACTGAGGAACCGCGCTGCAACCCCTGTAGCATCTTGCTACCACACGATTCTCAGGTATGCATGGCATGCATTTCCCACTGGCCATTTTCTCTGATATTTGCGGCTGTTCAAAAGCAATAGTAGTCAATCTCTTCGAATCTAGGCGCATCTCATTCGAGGACGGGTGACTTGCATATATACGGTCAATCTGAGCAAACTCCCCTCACCCATCGACGATCTGGTGTATTGTTCCATTCAGGTATTCTGCTACTATGCCTGCTGTCGCCACCCCCGTCGCTACTTTGATTCCTCCGCACTCTCGTGACGCCGAATCACCGTTTGAGTTCCCCGACACCGACCTCATCCTGCGCTCGAACGATGGTGTCGACTTCCACGTGTACAAAAACATCTTGACGCTGGCTTCCGAGGTTTTCGCAGGCATGGTCTCGCTGCCGCAAGCCGCGCCTACTATTACACCTCCTGTCGTTCCGCTAACAGAGAACGAGGAGACACTCGACATGTTCTTACGGCTCATCTACCCAATCGAAAATCCCGAATTCCCATGCGTCACGGACTTGCATGCGATCCTGGAAGCCCTGCGCAAGTACGGTGTGGACGGTCAGGAGGCCATCATGGACCGCGCTCTGCGGGACTTGATTGAAGAGCAACCAGAGGCCGTGTTTGCTCTTGCGGATCGCTACGAATACAAATATGTGGCGAGGGACGCCGCGGAGCTCACCCTCGGCCGAAACGAGATCCCCGGCCCACTCGCGCTCAATGAGGAAGAACTCGACTTGATCTCCACGAAAGAGTATCATCGGCTCCTCAATTATCAAAAGGAGTGCAAGCGCCGCGCCCTTGCCATTTCGCAGAACCTCTACTGGTGCAGTCCCAGGGAAGTGCCCTGCAGCAGTGCTCAATATGACGACGAGCCTGAGGAGAATCTCTTTATAGGGCCACTGGCAGAGAGGTGTATGTGCCCCCTATTCACAGCAACGCGGTCCGCGTCCGGCCTCGGCGAGTATACGGCTCCAACTTGGCTCGAGGATTACATGCACCGATGCGAAGACGCTCTAGAAGAGAAGCCGACGGCGACGACGGTGCTGGATTGGGAACTGGTCGAGTCGTCCTGGGGCCTCGCGACGCAGTGTCCTATGTGCTCCGAACGCGCTGGGAAGAAGATGAAATGGTTCATGCAACTGTTTGCCCACCAGATCAAAGCGCAGATTGCCACCGTACGTCTCCCTTCATTTTTCCATGTGCTTTATCAAATGTCTTCGCGCATGAAGGTGAAAATTTAGTGTCGTGATTTTCGAGACCTTGGGAAGGCTCTTGCAGTGGATGTATTCATGGTGCGTTTGCTCTGTGTTGTGATCCTGAAGCGTGGTGTTCGTAGCCAAAGTGTGCTATAGTTCACCTTTTGTTTGAGTGTTGAATGAAGACTCGTTCTGTCAGAGTCCGCTACCCGATCAGTCTGAGGCATTTGTGCGGAAAACCAAGATAGACGATACAAGATTATGCGAAACCGGCGTCCATACATCTCGAGGGTGCTATGAAGGGCGATATACGAACACACGAGAACATGTTCTGGATGTCATTTGTTGAGGCAGTAATAATATTTGGAAAAAGGATGGCCGCCGGCATGGAGCGCCGGTGACGGCCATACTGCGCCGCAGCGGACGGCAGGCCGAATAAGGCTCGGCGAAAGTGCTTGTAGTAAGTACCGCACGCGAGCCCGCCCTGCTCAGGCTTCAGCTTCAGTACTTGTTCTCAACCTCCTCATCCATTCAGTTCCTCTGTTGTCTACTAGAAAGAACTAATACTGAACAGACACTTTTACGATCTACACGACCCAGCAGGCTCATCAAGCCCGATCGCAATGAACGACCTTACGCCGCCGCCCGATACCCTTCCTACTGCACTCGCCGACCTCCACATTGCCCCGCCGCCCGACGCTCCAAATCCATGGGGAGACCCTTCAATATCGGCCGCAGCTACTATTGTCCGCCCACCATCATCTGCCCCCGCAGAACAATCTGCGTTCGCGGCCCCTTCGGAAAGCGAACAAGAGCGAGATGCCCGCCGCACTAGCGCACCTGTCGACCCTGCCGTGCTCAGCGCATTCGATCCATTGGCGGGAGACGCGTGGGCAGACTCAGAAGGACACCCACCACGTCCACAGACCCCGCCACCACCACCACCACCACCCAAGTCCGATACAGCTCCTCCAGCACCCTCTACGACCCAGCAGACGGCCGCGACGGCCGCATTCCCCGCACTTACCGCATTTGCGCGCTCTCTCGCATTACCATCTCTTCCGACGCGAAGCACATCACTGAAAGACAAGGGCAAGGAGCGCGAACGCACGCATAAGGAGCGCCCGCGCTCAATGGACACCGCGACCCTTATGCAGACGCCGGTGATGCCCGGTTCGTTTGCTGAACAGCAGAAGGAGAAGGGCAAGCAGCGCGCGTCGAGGTTAGGCGAGGGGATGACAGCGTATGACAGTGAGGGTGATATAGCTGTGGAGGTGGACGATGACGATGAATTGAACCGGCGTGGGTCGCCGAAGCGCCGCTCGGTGGACGGTGCTAACGGAGTGGGCGACGAGAAAGAGAAGGTGAAGGAAAAGAAGGAAAAGAAGAGAGGGAAGAACGAAGGAAACGAGAAGATGAGCCCGCCGCCGGCTCCTCCACCATTCGACTTCCAGAAGTTCTTGGACCAGATGAAGAGCAAGGGCGCGGAACCCGTCGCTCGGTATCTTCGCTCGTGCGTGCATATCATTGTACTTTCATTATGTCCACTTATCCCTCCCAGGTTCCTGAGCAATTTCTCGAAACGGACATTCACAGTGACCGACCAGGTCAAGCTCATAAATGATTTCTTAGGCGTGCGTGTCCCCTGATCTCTTTCGACATTGAGACTGATGTAAGTTCCCGTAGTTTATCTCGCAGAAGATGCGCACGGCTGAGCCGTGGCGCACCGCGAATGAGGCTGAATTGGATAACGCGATGGAAGGCATGGAGAAGCTTGTCATGAACCGACTTTACGACTAGTGAGTATATTCCCCTTTAATTTCTTCTTGAATTAGATTTACAGGTTTCAGCACTTTCACACCAGCCACAGCCCGCCTGTCTCCCCCAAGACCGATAACCACAGACGACCTAGAGCGAGACCGCATATTGGCCCAACGAATATCGCTATTTGCATGGATAGAGCCGCGGCACCTCGATCTTCCTGTCGGAAGCGCGCAAGAGCAAGCAGTTGGCGGTTTCCTTATGTTCGCTGAGCAAGGTTGGTCATGCATCCCTCACCTCATGTTTGGGGGCTGAAGGAGTTTGTAGAGCTGGTTAAGATCAATCACTACAAAGCGCCGCGGGACAAGTTGATCTGCATCCTGAACTGCTGCAAGGTCATTTTTGGTCCGCGCGTGTTTTTTCTGGACGTGTGAGATAATGTTGACGGGAAAGCAGGCCTGATCCGGCATTTGGGCAAGGACGAGAGTGCAGACACGTTCTTGCCAATCCTCATCTTCATCGTGCTCAAGGCAAACCCGGAGAACCTGCTGTCGAATGTCGAGTGCGTCACGTGACATTGATAGTCCTAACATTTGATTGAATTTTCACTCAGGTTTATCCAGCGATTCAGAAATCCTACCAAGCTGCAGAGCGAGGCAGGTTATTACCTCTCTAGCCTGGTATGTACCTCGTCGTCTGCAAGCCGGTTAATTCTGACAAGAGCAGATGGGCGCGGTCTCGTTCATCGAGACTATGGATCACACATCACTCTCCAGCATTTCACAAGAGGAATTTGAAAGGTGAATTTCTCGCTCTTTTTTTCAAAAACATAGATACTCAAAATTTTGTAGCAATGTCGAAACGGCAATTTCGGCGCTTCCAAATTCACGCGCGGCCTCGCCTTATTCGCGCTCCACCTCGACGTCGACATCCACCTCTGCCTCCCCATCCCCAACACCAACCCCCGCGCCTGCACCTCCAAACACCCTCCGACCTCCCGCACAACCAATCCCAGTGCCCGTCGCCGCGCCGCTACCTAACACATCCCCACACGCCGGCGAGGAACCCGCGCAACCACTCGCGCTTGAGTTCGACGCGCGGCGGCTGCGCGACACGCTCTCGAAGCCACTGAGCGCGATCGGGCGCATCTTCAGCGAAGCCCTCGACGGCGTCGACGAGCGTTTCGCGCAGGCGCAGGCGGCCATGCAGGCGGCGCAGCAGACGTCGCGCCCGCAGACGCCGCAGACCGTCCCTGGTCCGGACGGGATGATACAGACGCCATACAAGCCCCGCGTGCGCCGCTCACCCGGCGGCTCGGCCGCGTCGAATTCGTCGTTCCAGTTCGCGCCGGAGGAGGGCACACCGACGCCGATGCGCCTCGCGGTGCCGCAGCCGCCGGCGTCGCCCTCAGCGGCGCAGCAGGCGCCCTGGGTGCAAGGACACGCATCCGCGACAGCGTATCCTGACGCGGGCAGCCCGCTTGCGACGTCGCGCGCGCCGACGCCGGGGCGCGGGGAGCGTCGACTTTGATATTCCGGGCTTGCAGGCGGAGATCGATGCGGCGCATGAACGGCAGGCGGAGGCGGCGATGGGGACGCTGGTGCAGATATTCCCGGAGGTGGAGACGGAGGTGGTTATGCTTGTGTTGGAGGCGGAGGGCGGCGATTTGGGGAGGAGCATTGAGAAGCTGTTGGAGATGGGGGGTGGGGCGTGAGCGCGGATGGTGGGTGTGGATGGTGATGTGTGCATGTGTATATCATGCTACGCTAACTGATGCTCTCTCCTGCTGCCTTGGAACGTTGGAAGTGCGCCATTTGTCACAGGTACGTCGTGTTATATGGTGTCGGGGGAATTTCTAGTTGTGCAAATGCGACATATCAGAAGACGAGGCCGTAGAGCATGCTGCCTCTGCGGTGAAATGGCTTCTGAACCAGCTGCCTTCGGTCCCTGAAGCCACGTTCGGGAGGATCACAATTAAGGCGGCTCGGGTATGGCATCAATTTTTTAAAGATCATCAGGCGCCGCAAGTCTTCGCGAACCACAACGAGCTCGCCGAATACGCCTTAAAGGTTTGAATGTCGCCTTTGACCATTTTCGTGGCTCGTTATTGAATGTGCTCTCTCCCAACAGGCGTCTCAGCGCTGCCGGTGGGAAGGGGAGCCGTTCCCCACCAATGCGGAGGATCTCTTGACATTTTTCGGAGACAGTCGTTGCATCTACCACTCCGACATCAAGAAGGACAACTTCCTTCTCGACTCGGGCCGAGTATGGATCGTCGATTTCCAGCACATCGGCGTGCTTCCCCATGTCTTCCAGACGTACGCCTTCTTCTAAATCAACGAATCCTTTGCCGCCAGCGTCGGCAGAAAACTTGGCTATCAACCTTCGGGCAATGCCGATGCGATGGCTCACGTCTCGAGTGTGCTTCAGCAGTGTGGCGGGAATGCCAGCTTGAGTATGTATCCGTCCAGTTTTATCGGTACTGAGGGCTAGGCTAACATTTCCCTTTCATAAAATTAGCAAGTGGGCGTACTTCGTGAGGAAGCCCCAGCGTCTGCAACCCGTTTGGCTTAGCGGGTGGTGTGGAGTATTATGCCGCGGTGTACAATCTCGTTTGTCTGTAATAATTATGTGATATCTTTGTGGGATTCGAGCCTTGGTCGACGAAGGCAACATAGTATCTAGCAGACTGATCTAAGAAGCTTGGTGACTGAGGCGGCGTTGAAGGGAATCTGGTCTGTCAAAATACTCTGAAAAACCCCCTCGTCCTACACATAGAGTGTAATTATATTATTCTTGAGATGTCCACCGGAAAGCAATGACGACCTCGTTGTTCCTTGCGGGTATAATGGGTATAGTAAGTGCCGTGAGAGAAGTTTGAGATGATGAGTCTTCCTGTGTATGTGCTGTAATTAAAGTCGTCAATTTTGAGATTCTATCGATTGTACGTGAGTGGTGCGAGAGGGCGTGTTGAACATGATCGAAACTTACAAGGAGAGAAAGCAAGCAATTGGCCGGTCGGAGCGAACGTAGGGGGGTATAGGCCGTTAATCCATGATGTTGAGGTGTACCTATCAGAGAGACGAGTAGGTGAACAAGTGTCAGGCGGCGTTGACTTATCATGAGCACTTGCCTTGTCGTAAACTTCGTCAAGCCTTGCGGCAAACGCGTATCTGAACGACTCCAACGACTTGCGCTTCAGATAGCCCGTGCACCTGGGGCAGACGGCCGCCTCGGTCATCAATTTGGGCGGAAGTGCGAAGTCGTGTTGCGAGAGCGTGGAGGGATGGGGACATCTCTCGAGGGCAGTCCGGTACTCTCCCACGTGCGTTTTGAACCAGCCAGGGAGTCTCTCTCCGGTGTCGTCTGAAGTAGGGCAGCTGCACGGCGGATCCTCGTCGTCTTCGCCGTAAGGCAGAGCATGGTGAGGAGCCCACGTGTCGTATTCATGACTCTCCACAAAGGCCCTGCGTGAGCAATCATCGCGGTACTTTGTGAGCGCGTACAGCTGCTTGGTCGAAAGATGCGCGAGCTCCAGGTCGTCAAAGGACAGATGTGCCGAGAACTTTAGCGACTCCTTCGCAGCGGCTCTTGCGATCTGCGGGTATTGGTACCGACATGCGAGGGCGTAGGCAGACTGCGGGACTCTGGCAACCAGCGCAAGCAAGACGGACTCGATAGCCTTGGGGTAACCGTCCACGACGTACTTCTGCATAAGAGCCAGGACGGCGGCGAGGTTGGAGGGTTTGGAGAGGTCAGGGTTGTCCATGGGATATAGCCATTCGAAGAACAGGCGAAGGTCATGCGAGTTCTCCGAGAGTGAGATAATGGGAAGTCCGTCCTTGTAGTTTGGGTCGCTTTTGTCGAGTGGAGGATTGGCAGGGACAGGTCGTGCGGAGAACATATCGGCGAATCCACGCGACGCCTTCGTCAGAATGTTCTTGTAGATGCGGAAGTCCACCCCGTCGCTCGACCGTATGATAATATCCGCATCTCCATCGTCGAAAGGCGCCCCAGCATCTTGTTGGTATTGAGGTACGTCGCTTGATCCGTTCATAGTGTGCAAAAGTTGGAGGCAGTGATGACACGCGGACGCGAAATAGGAAGGCCTGCGCCCGTAGTGCATAGGCGTCAGAAAGCTGTAAAGGAACAATGCATGTCACATACCCACAGACAACTTGCTGATACTCCCAAGTGTAAAGTTTCGAGAGGAACCCGAGCAATCAATGGCCTCTAGCAGCGACAGCTAGGACGTCGAAGAGAAGTAGCTAGGGCCTCCCGAATAGGCAAGTAACCACGCGACTATAAGCGATCGAGGCTTATCCCGTGCGCACCATAGCTTTACTATACGCTGTATCAATACGAGATAAGTTCAGATCTTCTTCATACAGTGCGCAGGTGCAGTCAGTCGTCGCCTCAAACACCGTGACTGTCATCGCGGTCAGAGCGATTTTTTACAAAGGATAATAGATGAGATAGGAAATATTAACTGATAAGTAAGTATGTATTCGCTTGTACAGTATGTATTCGCTGCTCGGATACTAAGCATTCTAATTGGCTAGTTGAAAGCCTTGAAACTTGGGAGACTTCGAATTCGGCAGATGACGCAGCTTTGCAATCTCGAGACCTTTGAATCCGCGAGTTCGTCAGCGACTGAAGGTAGGGCGTGACTGTAATATCTGTACATACGTTCTAGTTTTAGGCCCTGGGCGCCGCTTCATACATTCTCAAAATCAGCAACATCCAACCCTTCGAACTTCAGAGGAATCTGAAAACGAAATAATATTAATCCCTTGAGTTGCTGCGAAAGATGGTACGATACTTACCGATTTATAGCGATTTTCGATGTCTCTTCGAAGGCTACTCACAAAGTCGACCAATAACCCCAGCCGGACATACTCTGAACAATATTTGCAGCGGGCTATCTCCTCGGCGAGCTCTGGGGACAGTGGGATTGCCTCTGCCAACGTGGATGGATGCGGGCTCTGACTCAGAGCATCTGCGTACTTGTCCATGTACCTCCTAAACCAGGCCGGTATCTGGTCGACCTCCGGGAGTGCGACTTTGCAGGTGCAGGGCAGGCCTGAAAGATCGGTCCATGCACCTGCTCCGGAAACGTCATCGTAGAATGCGTCGGCCATGCTGTTGATCGACAAGTGGGCACGGTCAATACAGGTGACCCTGTAAAGCTCTATCTGGTAGTGTTGCCCTTTTGAGACAAGCAAAAACTCCTGAAGGCCTTGATAGAGGATGCCAGGAACCTTGAGCGACTCGTTCGCGGCTTCTCTTAATATCTCCGGAAGCCTATAGCGACAGGCAAGTCCGTAAACCAGTAGCGGCCTTTCCGACGCCAGCGCTGAAAGTGCCCTCTTGATTCCTGCTTCATAGCCCTCAACGACATACTTCTGCAGAGTGGCCATGATGGGTACGAGGATCTCTGGGTTCTGAAGATCAGGACCGTCCATGGGATAGAGGAGTTGGAAGAATGAGCGAAGCACGTGGTGGTCTTCTTGGAGCGGGATTACGGGGAGACCGTCCTTGAAATCCAGGTCGCTGGCATCAACAGGAGGTTGTGCTGGCTTGGGCTGCGCAGCAAACATGTCGGCAAAAGCATGGGATGCTTTGGCTAGGATGTTCCTGTAGATGCGGAAATCCACACCATCACTAGACCGCACGATGATATCCGCGTCGAGGTCATCGAACGGTGCTCCAGCATCTCGATAAGTTCCAGGGCTGGAGGGCCGGTCGAGTGACGACAACCTTCTTTTTCTTATCCGCTTCGGTTGAGGAATCAACGTCCTTTTGAACATCCTGCAATTCAAGTTTAGATCAGCAACTGAGGATGCACACAAAATGCGTACGGATCGCGTTCGACAGGGAGTAGACTGCAAGGAATTTGCGTGAGTTATGGGCGTGCGTGAGAGGGTCGAGTGGGGCGTCGAGTCAGTGGAGTATTATAACGCCCCGGGGATAGGGGTGTTCCAGCAGGGTCTGCAAAAGGAAGGCAGGAAGCGCCGCAGTCACGGTCTCGCTACGCATCTGAACGGTGAAGTTGGGCATTTGCACTCACATGTAGCCTTTGATCTCTAGTTGAAGTCGTCGTCGACTGCTCTCCGAACAATGCTTTGCGAACCAATGAGAATCACAATGATGTATCGGTATTCCCTCGATGTACCCAAGTCCGAGTACCAGAGTCAGTACCATTACCTCTGCTGCTTCGGCATCCAGCGACAGGATAAGCGAGGTAAGTTTCCAACCTCTACCAGGGTCATAGGTTCAGAAACAAGCTCCTCGACAAGGAGTATACTGGTTCCGTTGCAGTGGTTTACATTGGGTTTACAGATCCATAGGTCGCTGCGCATGCGTCAGAAGTTAGTGTCTGGCGTGATGAGTGAGGCATCAATATAGAGCACATACCCACAGACACCCTTGCTTATACTACCGAATGTAGTCTCGAGAAGAAGTCTAAGAGAAATAAATGGCCTCCAGCAGATCGTTGGAGGAAAGAGCTAGCTGACCTCCCGAATAGGCAAGTTTGATTCAGAGGCGACCGAAGGTTATCCCGGGGCGTCGCACCAGTACTCGGCCACAGTCACTTCAGTGCACGTCCTGCTCAGTTACCTAGGCGTGAACCACAATTTCTACATGTCTTACATTGGATTGATGTGACAATTAAATTATAGATTTTCGCTACGATTATTGATGACAGAAGATGTGACGGCTGAAGCGTACAGTATAGGCCTGCCACAACCTTGATGCGGTCCCGTAGACTACGAAGGATCGGATAGAGAAGTCGAAGAGTTAATGGGCTTCCGCCAGCGTGCACAGATCAATAGTAGCATCGTATTAGTTTTAACTTTTCCATACTCCTCTGAGCTCATATACATTTCGGACGCGCGCAACTCCGATTAAGAAAAATCCACTCCTTCCAATTGTAGAGGGATCTAAGAAAAGGACAATGCGCTGAGTCCGATGCACTGGATTTGGGAGAGGGTAAGGCACTCACTGAATTGTAGTAGTTCCCAATCATTTCCGGCAGATCGAATAAGTAGTGATTATGCAAGCCCAACCTAACATACTGCGAGCAATATTCGCAGCGGGCCATCTCCTGGGCATTCTCCGAGGACAACGGGATCCTCAGGTTCTCCAATGTGGAGGGATGTGGGCGCAGGTCCAGGGCCTTTGCATACTCCGCCATGTGTTTCCTGAACCAGAGAGGCACTGGATCAAATTCCCGGTGTATTAACTCGCAAGTGCACCGTCGGCCTGACAGACTGGCGTAATTAGATAGGTCTATTACGCCAGTCACGTCTGCCCCGGGCACGTTTTCGAAAAAGCTTTCGCCTAGGTCGTTAATGAGCCTGCGGGCACGATTCTTGCAGGTTATCCGGTAGAGCCCTAGTTGGTAGTATTGCGGCAATGAGAGAAGCTGGCCTCCCTGTGCGTCTAGAAAGAGGAAGTCAGAATTTTTGAGTGACTCGTTTGCTGCTTCTCTCAATATCTTCGGAAGCTTATGGCGGCATGCGATGGCATACGCAGATTGCGGCTTGAGCGAGGCCATCCTCAACAACACCTTCTCGATCCCAGCTTCATAGCCCTCGACCACATACTTTCCCAGAGCAACCATGATCGGCTCTAGTACCTCCGGGTCGTCAAGGTCGGGATCATTCATGGGATAGAGAAGTTGGAAGAACGAGCGAAGGACGTGCGAGTCTTCTGTGAGGGGGATTACGGGGAGTCCATTCTTGAAGTTTGGATCGCTGGCGTCGAGCGGAAGGTTTGCTGGCATAGGTTGCGCAGCGAACATGTCGGCGAAGCCCCTAGATGCCTTGGTGAGGATGTTCTTGTAGATACGGAAGTCCACACCATCGATAGACCGCACGATAATGTCTGCGTCGGGGTCATCAAATGGTGCTCCAGCATTTCGGGGACCTCCAGCATTAGAGGACTTGTTGTCGGCATCCAACGACCTTCTTCTCCTCTTGTGGCTGGACAAAGACCTCAGCATCCTGCAATCGAAAATTAAATCTGCGCCTGAGAATGCACGAGAAACACGTACGTCGTGTTTAATAGAGATTGAAATGCAAGGGATATGCGCGAGAGTACGGCTGTATATGCGGGGGTTGGTGGATGGGAGTATGGTGATGACCCTCGGACAGAGTCGAGAGCCTGGGACTGCAAAAGGAAGGATGATAGAAACGCCGACACTGCAGCATCTCGGGTCCGGTGCAAATTTGAAAATTTGGACACTCACGCGCACGTGGTGTTTGCCTTTGAGCTTTTCAAAGTCGCTTGAAACGACAATTTGCGAACCAACGACAGTCGCAAGGCTGTCTGATGATCTCCCCGATCTACGCGGCTCCTGCATGTTGTTTCGGCATCCAATGACATGGCAAGTGAGGTCTCTTCCAGAGTCAAAACCCATATCTATTATTCAGAGTACTCACTCTCCTTCATTGACCTCGACAAGGAATATAGTGTGCCACTGGTTCCGCTGGCGAGTGCATAAGGATTGTCCAGGCTCCATGAGGACAATGTGGAAGAAGAACGTTACCCGAAAACTTGCTTACGCCACCGTGACTGGCTGGTGGCCTGCCTCTTCCAGCCCTTTCCAGCCACACCGTCACGGTCGCCGCCTCCGCCTCCGCTCACCATGGTGAAGTCAACTTTCTACTGCAATGTTTTGACATCATGACATTGAAGCAAATAACACCCCCGACTTCGAAACTCTTGATTCCTGAAACCATTTCGCACAACAGCAGTTCGAACCATCGCAACCGTCGTCAACGACCGGCAACCTGAACCGTTTTCGTTCGCGCATTATGATCGACGCTTGCCTCGAGGCGTGCTTCTAGGAGATATTGCGAGGAACCGCTAGCGACATGAGCGTGGCTTGACCAGCGTATATGTATGGTGCGCTTCCCTGCCGTCTTTCAGAAATCATTCTTAATTTCTTACCTCAAACAAAAGGGTGCCTCCGTACGTATTTCATATGCGACAATCGGACACCAGGCTACCCCCTGTCGATGTTACATTCGCTAGGTTGCATATTCAGTGGCGCTCTTGTTTAATCCAGTTGCCGCTACATGCGTCGCTTGTTGTGGGGCTGACAACGCGCAGGACACGCGCGCGATGGCCCATCTGGTCATATTTGTCGGGCCCACGGCCAGCGCGCCGGCAACAGGAACCTTGCGATCGCGTCGTGCACCGTGTCACTATAGACCGTCATCGTGTTTTGATGTGCAGGCCTTCGCCAAAAAATATGGACGGTCGGATAAGTGAATCACCCTCAGGTGCTATAAAGTACGTCTCCACCAGAGTTTCCGGTCTCTCACTGCCTCCAGACCGCTTCCCCCCTCGAATACCCCTCTTCATAACCTCTCCGAACCATCATGTCTTCGTCCAAAGGAGTTGCTCTCGTTACCGGTGCTGGACAGGGCATCGGCCGCGCCATTGCCATTCGCCTCGCCACCGACGGCTTCGACATTGCGGTGAATGATATACCATCCAACAAGGAAAGACTGGACGCTGTTGTCGAGGAGGTCAAGGCGAAGGGCCAGAAGGTGATCCAAGTTTTCGCGGATGTTTCGAAGGAGTCGCAGGTAAAGGCTATGGTGGAGGAAGTCGTTGAGAAGCTGGGCAGGTTGGACGTGGTAAGTGTTATGGGTTGCTATTCCCATTCTGTCTTTCTGACTCCGTTTGCAATGTCCGAAGATGGTCGCAAATGCGGCAGTTGTCGTGCAAAAGGCTTTCCTCGACAGTATGTGTGCCGTCCCTGTCGCGCCTCGATTTCGCTGATCCGGCTCCGAAGCCACGGTCGAGGACGTCGACTTCATGCATGCTGTGAATGTCCGAGGTCCTTTCCTGTGCTACAAGTACGCCGCTCAGCAAATGATAGCCCAGGGGCGCGGCGGTCGTATCATTGGTACGAAGACTTGTCCTGCTTCCCAATTCTGGGCTGAACATTCGTTCGATCTCAGGTGCCTGCTCTAACGCCGGGAAGAAGGGTGAGTTCAACTATGGTTGATGCGTTTACGTATCGGAGGGGTCGCTGATCAATAGGAAGGCATGATCCACCTTAGCGCGTATTCTGCCAGCAAGTTTGCCGTCCGAGGCTTGACTCAGGTGTCAGGTAAGAGTTTACGCGTTACGTGTTGCTGCCTAGAATCCTTGCTCACGACTCTTCGTTCCTTCAGCTATCGAGCTCGGCCGGCACGGAATCACTGTGAATGCGTACGCTCCTGGCCCCACCAGGACGGATATGTGTACGTGAACACATTGTTTTCGAGGGCCGGGCAACGTCTAACCATCTGCCTGCAGATTTCAATGGGAAGAAGAGCTATCTCGGTACTCCTGAAGAGTTTGACGCTCTGGTAACAGTCCCTCTATCTGTGACGAACGCTAATATTAACGGCCTCGTCAGATTAACCAGGGTTCAGCTCTTGGACACATTGGAGAGCCTGAAGACCTCGCTTCGCTGGTGTCGTTCTTGGCGTCGAAAGACGGCCGTCACATTACAGGTACGTTTCGGTAGCCCTGACTGAATACTCTTCTTGCTCATCACGCTTCTCCTGCCACAGGCCAAACGGTGAGTTCGCGGTCGCTTGACACCTCTGCGACATGTCAAGCCGAACAGCGCTAACAATTTGTTTTAGATTAACGTCGATGGAGGTCGTGAATTTGACTAATGTAGAATGCAATTGTATGGACTTTGGTAGGATAAAGCGTGGCTCCCTTGACTAATAGAATAGAGACTGGATTGGAAAGTGGATATTTCACCTTCGAAGAGCGCAGCGATCTTATTTGCGTCGTTATACCTGAGGCTGAGGGCCGCTGTCCACACTTCTCCGCAATTAGGTAAGTACGGGTTCCCCGGGAGCTCATATCTCAATAGCAGCCCTGACATGCCTGATGCCTGACAAGTTCAACTATCTAGCCGACGCCAAACCACGTTGCTGCCTTGTGGTCCCTTACGATGCTCGTATCCGTGCTACGCTCCTGGAACCAGGGCGCATGACTTCACAAGCGAGCCTGCCACCTGGGCGCATCAGCCACTACTGGGCATCACCAGACAGCGGTCGTTCTCCGTCTCCTTCTCGGTTGGGATAAATGCGAGGTACGACTTCTGCACGTTTCACGTTTCAACTCGATCAGAATTGTATTTTTTATATCCCTCTGCTGCAGGCGAGAAGCACTTCTGATCTATCGGGCGATTTCAAGTTGAGGAACACCCATTTGCTGTCGCAACGAATGTCCGGTGATAGCTGGTGGGCTCCGCAAATGGTACGCTTTGGTTTCTCTGTCCGTACTGGCGGACGCACCAATGGGTCACCGGACTGGTAACGCGCAGGCCAGCTCGATATAAGGCACGGAGTCCTCAGGGAAGGAAACCTACAAACCGAATCCCACTACCCCCTTACCACTATGTCTGCATCCAAATTAGTCGCTCTCGTCACCGGTGCCGGCCAGGGCATAGGTCGCGCCATCGCCCTTCGCTTGTCGTCGGACGGCTATCGTGTTGCACTAAGCGACATCTCCTCGAACAGGACGCGGCTTGAGACCGTTGTTGACGAAGTGAAGCACCAAGGTGGTACAGCGTTCCCCGTGTTTGCGGATGTCTCTCAGGAGACGGAGGTGCAGGGTATGGTGGAAGAGACAGTCGGGAATCTGGGCAGCCTCGACGTTGTAAGTACTCAAGGCCCTGTCGGCGGTTGAAGATCGTGTCAACTCATTCCCGCGCACCGCGCACAGATGGTAGCGAACGCAGCCGTTGTGGTTCAGAAGGAGCTTCTCGAGAGTATGTCTGTCGTGAGAGAATGAGATGCATTATACTGATTCTCTTGTCTTCGTGCTAGCAACTGTGAAGGATGTGGACTTCATGCACGCCGTGAACGTTCGGGGTCCTTTCCTATGCTACAAGCACGCAGCGAAGCAGATGATCGCGCAGAATCGTGGGGGACGGATCATCGGTAATTTGTTTCTCCCAGTCCGCCATTCTTCTGACCACAAGACATTCGCCTTGCTTCACAGGCGCTTGTTCGAATGCCGGCAAGAAGGGTGAGTCTGCACTACCGATCGAGCTTGAACGGAAAGCTAACGGAAGAGAAGGCATGATCCATCTGAGCGCATACTCTGCAAGTAAATTTGCCGTCCGAGGCCTTACGCAAGTTGCAGGTATGTACTATATAGCTAGTATGTCTCCCCTGTGCGAAGAGAGCCTCACAAATTGCCTGCTGCGCACAGCGATTGAGCTAGGGAAATACGGCATCACTGTCAACGCCTATGCTCCTGGTCCTACAAGGACAGATATGTGTATGCCCGTGCATATTCTGATTCGCGTTAGCATCTCCCTGAAACGCGCTTCTGTCAGTTAAAAATGGACAAGCCAGTTATTTGGGAACGCCCGCAGAATTCGAAGCAATGGTAACGTCTTCATTATGAACACATGCCTGATTTCATCATCTTGATATGCCTCCCAGATCGTCAAAGGCTCCGCACTTGGACACATCGGAGAGCCAGAAGACCTTGCTTCTTTGGTCTCATTTTTTGCGTCTAAGAACGCACGTCATATTACAGGTGCGTCGTTGTGAATAATTTTTCCGAAATCCCCAAGTGACCTATCGAACTGCTCTAGGACAAACAGTGAGTGCACACGTGTATGACACGCACCAGGCTCGCGACTGATTATCGTTGTTTCATCAGATCAACGTTGACGGTGGCCGTGAATTCGATTAGGGCGCGTGGCCGGTCCTCTTCGTACGTATGTATTGGCTTGCTGTTTTAAGGTTTTGAAAGGCTGAGAGCCTATCCCACCCTCCTTATATTACTATTTGCCATCGATGTGCTCGAGTACGCTTTCGCTTTTCATTTATTGCTTTTATAGGACTGTATTCCAGTCGTACTACCACACTCCTTAGTTCACTTCGACTTATAATCACCTACGTTCTCGGCCTTCGCATCGCTGTACCCTCTTTCTTCACAACAACATCGTCTAATATATCTGAAGTTTCGACTCATTAGAAACGGTTCAGCTTCAAAACTGATTACGAGCGCACTGGAAGTCTGGACGTGAAGGAACGAGGGTAGTTCCCTGTCATGAACTGACATTTCAATTATCTGCAGTCTAAGGGTATCGTGACACTTCCAAGGTTTACCATGGATACAAGAGGCCGAACTGGTATACTCGAGTACAATACACTTCCAAACTTCATCACGACCGTTCAACCTTGACCTCCTTCCCAGGCACCACCTTCACCGAGCGTGCTTGCCATCCCGCTCCTCCAGCTTATCGTGCACCCATCGCTCGATGTCCTCCACAGCCTGTACAGGACGGATCTTGTATGTCATCAGATAGCCCTGCAGACTCGCCATCGAGAAGTCGCGCTCGGGGATCGCGTTCGCAAAACGCTTGGCGAGAGCATCGATCTGCTTCCTTGGGAGCGACGGGGCGCGGGACCCGTGTGTAACGCCGACATGGTTTGGAGGCTCGTCGTGGGAGATGGACGAACGAGTGGGTGAGGGGGGAGAGGATGCGGAAGAGGTAGGTGAAGATGAAGATGAGGGCCCAACGGAGAGGTCGATGAGATCACCAGTAGCCGGCTTGGTGGGAGTAGCGTAACCGGAGTCGTGAACACTACCCTCAGACTTCTCGTCGATCTTCTCGGATTTCTCGTCGATCTTCTCGGATTTCTCGTCGTCCTCCAAGAAGGCATCGTTAGGGAGGTAGAAGCGCCGGAACATCTCGCGCGCCTGGTACCGACTCGCTAGGCGGAATTCCACATGCAGATCCATGCGCCCGGGACGGGTGAGGGCGGGGTCGAGTGCAGAGTACCTGTTCGTGGTCGCGAAGAGAAGACGGCCCTCCTGAGCACTGATACCATCGAGCGCGTTGAGCAGCCCCGAGAGGGTGATGCGCGTGTCCTTCCCGCCGGGGACAGCTTCGGCACGCTTTCGGCCGTGCTTCGTCCGCTCCTCCTCACTGTCAGACTCGTCAGAATCGTGGGTATCCCGTTTGCGCCGCGGGTCTTCAAGCTCCGTGCCAGCAGTCTCGCGAGTGATGCCATGGGTGAACGCAGCGTCAATGTCCTCCATAAGGGCGATGCATCGCTCCGGGAGCGCGCAAATGAGAGTGTTGAGAGAAGTGTCGTCGAGACCGGTCTTGGATAAGGAGATGATGTAGATGTCGAGCCCGAGCTCGCCGGCCAGACTGTGGATGATAGAGGTCTTGCCAGAACCTGGAGCGCCATAGAGAAGGTAGCCGCGACGGAAGGGAATGCCGCGATCCGCGTACCATTGTTTGCTGCGCAGGAAGTCTTTCGCGTCGTCGAGGATAAGCTCCTTGACTCCGGCATCCAAGATGATAGACTTGATGGGGCGCTTAGCACGGGAAGCGACATATCGCCAATCACTACTGAAGCTGCACTCAATGTTAGACAGCACTCCAGATGCGTAGGAGAAGAAAGAAAAGCTCACCCCTCGTTGACGTAGATGCCGATCGTGTCAGTCTGGGTAGCCATATAGGCACGCCTGGCTTCCAGAATCATGGAATCCAAGATAGACCGGTCACGAGATAGGATTCTGCGACGCGAGTTAGAAAAGTCAAGCAGTAGCGAAGGTGTCATAGAACATACGTGATCCGAAGAGTGGACTTGTCTGAATACCAGCGACTCTCCTCTTTGGTGCGTGAAACGGTTATCCATCGGTATTTGTGCCAAAACCGATAACTCATTGAGTACGACGGAAAGTATGCAACCTTTCGATTGTTCCTCGCCGACAAGTCGTCCTCAAGGTCGTCCTGATCGTCATGTATAACATCTTCATCATCTTCGTTACCAAGCCTGGTGCTGACAGAAAAATGGCGAACTTTGCCTAGATTCATGGGTCAGAATCAATACACTTTGCGGAGAATAAAGGGACGTACGCCACTGAGGAAGGCTCGCAAGCCAATGCATTATCCATGCTATATTAGAAGACAAATTCAGACACTAGTAACCAAGGAAATTTGAGAAAACTTACTGAATGTTAAGTCGTCGCTCTCGAAGTCGGCCGTGATGAAGAACGAATCGACGAATGCGTCGTAATAGTGGAAATAGAGCCGTCGGCACATCTCCAGGACTCCACCGATGACAATCAATCGAAGCCAATCGCGGAGAGCACCGAAGGAGTAGATGAACTTGAATAGCGAGGTGATATCAGTCGGGAATCCTGTCGTCTGTTGGACCGCGCCAGTCAAGTCTGAAAAATCAGTCCCATTCGTCAAGTTTGCGAGATTCTCGAGGGTCCCATTGTTGAGCGCGGCTAAAAAAGGCCGTAAAAGCGGAACTAGCTGCATGGCGGCGGCAGTAGCCATGTTGCTGGAGGTAGGAGACGGTACAAGGGGTATCCAATATGGATGGTGCGTTTTCGACCTCAAGTCGTGGACTCTTATACTGGAGAGGGTTCCTCGAATGCTGTACACGAGCGCCGGCACCGGATCCTCCTTGGTGGAAGTTTGAAATGCCCAGTCAGGCCGGGTCGCCGTACTGGGCCCGGTGAGGCATGGTGTCGACGGTGACTCGACCTCGTGGAGCTGCATTGTCCAGCACGCACATTTCAGGTTGACTATGTAAAAAGAATCGAAGAGATTGGTCAGGATCTGTAAAAACACCACCTATCTGAATCCTCGTGTATCACCAAAAGGCGACAACGTGGCCTTAGACTTCCCGCTAAGGATATGAGCGCTGGATTCGTGACTCTGGAAAAGTTTTGCCTTCGGCCTTGACAGGCCTTGACTCGAAGACTCCACTGCGATATTGCGGTAAGCACTGCCTAAATGCGCCCGTAATTACGGAGCATGTGGTGGACTGGGAGCCTGGAGGAAAGGCAATACACACCTGCGAGTCAGTAGCGGTGGCAAGGCTGTAAAGAGGCCCTTGTGCGAGATGCCCTGGATAAGTGGGCTACCATAGGGTACGATGCCGTACTGATAGTGGTTCAGGAACAAATGGGGATTTTAGTTCACAAACGTCGAGGCCTTTGACCTCGATCCTGCCAATTTTGGAAGTTTGTACTCAAATGTACGCGATCTAAGGAAATTCTTCCTTATTAATCTACACTCGTCTTTCGTTTAGCCTGCACAGCGTCTGCTGGATTGTACCATCGCACCCAAGGAGAGGTGTATTAGGTTTCCGAAGACATAGACGAACACGAGGCTGCACACGACCTACATCTGTCCTACTTACGGCGACTCTCTAACGCCGGTCAATAGGACGCTACGGCCACGGACGGACGTCGGAACCGCGACGCTTGAGGTGCGTAGCCTACAACTCTCAACGTTAATTTTCCCCCCGTTGAACTGGATGTTCGCAATGCCACAGAATACGCGTGCCAGACTGCTTAGTGATCGAAACAGGACACACCCTGGACCATACCAGTGAAGACGCGCCATGGTCGAGATCCAGAGAGCATCCCTAGACCTCACCCACGTCGTATGTGCGTTTGTCTCATGGCCACTCACTAATGCGTCTCGGACAACCCAACCTATCTCCATCAGATGATGCAGATTCCCATGTCTCACTCGCTCTGGCACTCATAACGCTGTCGCCCATACTCTTGATGGTACGTGCATTTATTGAATATTGCTGACTGTTCCTTAAATTCATTCCCACCTTCGTAGGCATCATATGCGGTTCTGGCTGTGTATACCAGAGAGCTGACGGTCATCAATATGTGGGCCGGACAGTTGCTCTGCGAGGCATTCAACTGGGCTGTGAAGCGCATGGTCAAAGAAGATCGGCCTATTGGTACGTTCCCGGGTCATCGCTGTGGTATGAATGTATAGTGACGTGAGACTCCTCAGACAGCGTAGGCACAGGCTATGGGTTTCCATCTTCCCATAGCCAGTACATGGCATACTTCACGACGTTCCTTGTCCTCCACTTGTGGTATCGTCATCGATTCGTGTCGACCGGATATCGGATGGTGGACGCCCTGTTTCAGCTAGCCCTTCAAAGCGCATTAATAGGATGGGCGGCCACTGTAGCTTATTCACGGTATGATTCCATAACACTGTCATCCATGGAAGGTCGACCGGGACTAATATTACTGTAATTACTCTAGGTTGTATCTCGCATACCACTCCCCTTCCCAAGTACTTTGGGGGGTTTCACTTGGCATTGGTTTTGCTGTCGTGTTTTATCTCACGACGGAGCTAATACCCACCAAGAGGCCGAATTCGTACCTTGGTATCCTTCGGACTCAACTTCTTACAAATCCAGTGTCCACGTGGTTCCGTCTCAGAGATGGATGGCTCGTATGGCCCGATGGCGGCGTCGAGGAGCAATGGCAGGCTTGGAGGAAGGAGCTGGATCGCAGAGAGAGGCGAAAGCAGGCGTGATCTCAATATGTAAGGAGCCATTTGTATGCACATACCCTTATTCTGCTAACGTTTTCCAAAGTATCTGACTGCCAATGGTCGCACTGTAGCGTACCCGATACCTATCTGTTTGTTTTTCTACAGAATCTGGGTGGAACTGTAGACAGTCAGGAACCCGAGCCTGGGGTTAAGGCATCCCGATTTGTCACATGCTCACTAAAACCGCTTAGATCCGTCGTGATTCAAGATTTGCGTTCCTCCCCGGCTCGACATTTGCTGCATCTTCCGACTTTCCGCATCGTACTATACGGCTCTGGTACGATTTCGAACCATTTTTCTGCCTATATACCCTCTCGCTGCATGCACTTGTACGCTCTTGCTGCGCGTCGCGTCCCCTCACACCAGTTGCAGAAATTTGCGAGACCAATCCCGAGTAGCCGCGTGACGTGGAGAGCGATGTCGAGTGCCAGTGCAGGACTGCCACCGTCGAGTATACCCATCTTCACAACTGTCAAGGAGTACAGGGAATGGAGAGCTAAGGCGTTTGAGGAGAAGAAAAGCGTGGGGTTCGTGCCGACGATGGGCGCCTTGCACGATGGTCATCTCTCCTTAGGTGAGTTTGTTAAGTTTGCTTGAAGCATGTACGCGAATGAGCTGAACGATCGTGCTGACCGCAGTGCAGTGCTCACTCGCTGAGAACGACCTCACTGTCCTCTCCATCTTCGTCAACCCCGCCCAATTCGCGCCGCATGAGGATCTCGCGACATATCCCCGCACGCTCCCGCACGACCTCGAGCTCCTCGCCGCCCAAACCGTCACACCATCGCCCACATCCACATCCGTCTCTGTACCTGCCGCGCGCTCGCCCTCGGCGGTGTTCCTGCCGTCCGTGCGCGAAATGTACCCATCCGGCATCAGCCAGGACGTGGGCACACAAAAGGGGACGTTCGTCGAGGTGAAGGGCTACGGCGATCAGCTGGAGGGAGCAAGCAGGCCTTCATTCTTCCGGGGCGTCGCGACTGTCGTCACGAAGCTTTTCAACATCATCCAGGTGCGTCGCACTGCCCCAGTTGCATACCACTCCCGCTAACCCGGGGGCGCGACGCGTAGCCGACGAACGCCTACTTCGGACAGAAGGACATCCAGCAGGCGCTTCTGCTGCGTCGTATGGTCGCGGACCTGCATATTCCACATCCGACGCCTGAGCAGTTGCATATCGTACCCACTGGGCGCGACCCTACGACTGGCCTTGCACTGTCCTCGCGCAATGCGTACCTCTCTTCTTCTGAGCGTGCCTACGCGCCTGCGCTGTACGCTGCCCTGCATGCTGCTGAACTTGCATGGGAAGAAGGTAAGAGCAAGGCGGAGTGTATACAGCGGGCGCTTAACGTGCTGGAAGAACGGCGTCAGGGTGCAGAGGATGTAGAGATGAAGGTGGACTATGTTGAGATGAACGATCCGGAGACGTTTGATGCGCTGGAGGAGGGGAGGAGGCAGAGTGCGAGCCGGGAGGCGGTCGTGTTGAGTGCGGCGGTTCGGGTGGGACGGACTAGGTTGATTGATAATATCGTTTTGGGGGATGCGCCGTGGGTCGTGCGGTAAGAGAAGCTTTGCGTGGGATGTCGTGTTTTATTAGAGTGTTTTGTGACTTTCCTTTTCGTCTGGGAGGGCACATGTGACGGAATTCTGAGACGCGTCGAGGTTGGCTCGCGCCTAGTGCTTGACGCGAGGCTTCAAGCTTCAAGCTTCAAAACTGGTTCTCTCGCTACATACAACCACCTTGATTTCGTCTGCCATCTTGACGATCTAGTGCATCGCGCACCAGCTCACTGTCGTACCCAGGAAGACTCGGATCGAACCCAGTCGCTAATCCGACAATTATGGCTCCCCATCTCGAGCCTCGCCGCACGATTATCTCCACCGGACTCTTTCCGTCTAAGACGATAAAGCAGCTCGGGGAAAAAAGACCATTCGTACACCAGGTAAACATCATACTTCGATACCGTCTTCCCGGTGCATTACGATTGCGCGTCACTGTCCTATTTACTGACGATGAAATAATGCAGGTCGATGTTGTGTTTCCATCCAACCCCAAACTCGAAGACGCGTTCCGGCAGCTCGAGACGTACTACTACACGTCGCGTGCGCGGCTTGCAGAGCTCACAGATGATGCTCATGCACTCATGCAGCAGCTCGGCGATAAGGGGTGCGTCGGTCCTTGGTGCCTACCTATCCGATGTCCTACTCGCCTGTTGACTTCAGAAGCACAGAGACTTCCATGCGCTGAGCACTCCGAAACACATTCCTGACGTATGGAGCTTCGAAGGAGGGTCTTTCAATCTCAATGTAGGGAAACGAACACACGAAGCCCTCGGTATTCCGAGTATGAGGGCGTCTGGGAAGCATGGGAGGTTCAAGGAGTACGAAGAGCAATATGGTGAGTTCTCCTTTAGCTCCTACATTTTCCTGCACTTCATCAACGGGATTTCTTAGTTACATCTATGTGGTTGATCCCTCCTTGGGATGACAAGAAAAATATCGCCCGAGTACGCGAACGACTCTCGAGATGGGACCAAACACGCGAGGAAGCAGGACATCCCGAATGGGAGTTTGCCTTCTTCACGTCCCATCCAGGCAAGCATCCTTCCCTTTTGGGTTTGTTTCATACTACTTACACACTTATGCCGTGTAGAAAAGGCCACAGGAGCGCTTTCTCCAAGTGCTCCGAATGCGATAAAACACTCCGTGAAGCCGTCGGTGCGCAAGTTCGACAATGTCGCCATCCCAGTGCCCACATTATCGCCGCACCCGAAGTCTGCCATACATGCAAGGAAGCGACGGAAGATCGCGACAGACGCGGCTGCCGGTGTGGAAGTTTCAGAGGTCGAAGCTGACACAGAGGATCGGGTGGAAGATTGGAATGAAGAGATGGGTGCGCTGTTTGAGTGGACTGGGATGGCAATGCTTGGTGCACAAAGGTAGGCATTCCGGCATCTGTGTGAGGTGGATCTACCTGATGAACTGATGTAAACTTTGAACAGGCTTCAAGCGAATGATCGTGTCGATCCGTACATTGCAGTATACTCACCACCAGAACCATCGGTAGTCGGCGAGATCACACATGTCTGTTGGCAAGGCTTGCTCAATCCGCGATTTGTGCAAGCCATCGTGGACACAGCCTCGTATGTCCGTCATTTGTTCTGAACACTGCGAGATCTCATATGCCCATCTAAGTGCTGCATTGCCTACTCTTCCCGAGGCACCCGGGAAGACATTCGTGGCGCTCACTGCTCACGGAATTCCGCACTCTCCCAGACCTTGTGGGCGCGCGCAAGGCATTCCGCGGGGTCAAGGTGAGGGCGAAGGAACGACTTCTATTGTCTTCGTAGCGGAAGACGGACTCGGAGAAGTTGTCCCTGCGGAGGTAGAGGGGGTGGCGATGGAGGTGACTGCGGACGGCACTGGATCTTCGACAGAGGCAGCTCGAGGACAGCAGCATCCACCTGCAACCCAAGGGGCGGTGAAGGCGCTCGGGAGGTATGCGATGATAGAGTCTGTAGGGCAAGGCGATGCGAGATTTGGGTGATGAATGATAGCAATATAGGACGGTGTACTACCAATTGAAGGTGCTTGAGACTTCCCAAACTACGTCTGCCAGTGGCACTGCCGGGTAGATTCCGAGCAGATTGTAAGCTCGGGGCTGGCGGTGCAGTTGGGAGATGAGAAATGCGGGGAAATCTTATCTTATCGGGCCGAAAAAAGAACAAGACAGCGCGTCTTTTGGATTTGAAGGGAGTCGGACGACGCCGTGGACGCGTCTCCCTTTCCCCCATCATCAAAAGTACATACAGCATACCCCCTTCTTCTCATACCCCTTCCTCTCCTCTCCTTTTCGCCTTTATTAAGTACTCCTTCGCTCTTCACACAATGGGCCGCCCTCTCTTCACCCCCCAGAACTCCAACCCGACCATCGTCACTGCTGACGAGGAACCGGTCACGTACCCATCCTACACCAAATGGTCCTACGAGAACTCCTTCGACCCCGACTCCGATGAGTTTTTCATCGACGCCATCGACGAGAGGCCCCTCAAGGCGGATGAACTGAGCTCGCCCTCGCTCAGCAGCAATTCTTCGCCAAGCTCTAGCGGCCGCGGCACTCCGGCTGATGCAAGCGCTGGCAGCCGCCCTACCCTCCTCGGCGGCGCAGGCTCCCCATCGACGCCCTTCACCGCCTACATGGCTCGTCTCGCCGCTGTGCAGCCCGCGGACTACTTCGCGGGTACCGACAGCACCGGTGGGCCGCTGCCGCGCCGCCGCTCTGCCTCCGACGCAGGTCGCATCCTCGAGCCGGGCGCGGTCGTCTCACACTATGCCGCGCTGTACGATTCGGCATCGCAGGACGCCCTTCAACGCATGCAGGCACGCCAGCGCGCCCAGCGCCTCGACGGGCCGCCTGCGCCCGCGGACGAAAGCGATGACGGCAGCGACGACTGGGAAATCCTCGCCGTCCAACCGCAGCCGACGGCGTGGGCCGGCCCTCCAGAGGACATGCCGAACAGGTCAANGCTGGGCTGGGCGAGCAGCACACTGTCGTCGNCTCATCCTGGACGGCGTGTTTGGCTACAACTCTTCGAGGATTCACTACGGGAAATACTGCCACACGTGTGAGCGCGGATACGGCCCAAAACAACGAAAACAACGCACCAAGAAAAGCCGGCGCTATTTATTCACAGGCCATATTGAACTGTGCATGGCACCAACGATCTCCAGCGTCCACTGCAGGCGATCCTCAAAGCTGCTCCCGGCTGTGCTCGTCTGCGCGCTGATTGCTCACGGGGCTCAAGAACCGATGTATCCTCAGCGTTGATCTCCACGACGTCAAGGCCCGGGCGCATGACGCGCTTCGCAGCCGCAAATATCGTGCAGATATTCTCATGCGCACGCGCCTTCGACTGCGCGTAGCTCGCACTTTACGGAATTGCCAATGGCCCTCACACGTATGCATGCCAGACGCCCGCCATACAGATGCGCGTTATGATTGTGTTCTTGCCAAGTTCTAGCGTGACGGTTGGGGCTGCAAGGCCTGCGCGCGCGAGTTGCACGGCGACGCTATGGCCCTGCGCGTGTGCGAACTCGAAAAGTCTGCAGAAGGACTTGTCTTGCTCTATAGTTTAGAGCTGCATGTTCTCCGATGAAATGCGATTCTTCAGGAGCATAGTGGCTGCTTTGGCGAAGGACAGCCCCGTGCCGCTCATGAGGATGGGTCCACTGGACATACAGGCAATATTAGCATATATGTCATTGCGGAGGCAGGTATGGAAGGACGCACGATGTGGGAGACGATGTGCGAATACCAGAGGCCAGAATGGCTATCATCGGCAGAATACCAGCAGGAGGCCCGATAGCTATACCTTGTCAGCACAGTTATTGGCGAATAGTAAGGACAACGCGACGCACGGTGACGCAGTACTATAGCTCGAAGCCTGGGACCTCAAACATCTTAAATGTCATTCCAATACTGGTCCCATCGCGTTAGGTTTGGGACGGTGCCGGTGGGCGGAATATGAGGAAATTGAGTGCGACATGTCCGGCGTGAAGACTCATGGGACGTGACTCGAAGAAACGGGGTTTCGGGATTTACAGCTGAGGATGGTGGTCAAATACTGAGTGACGTGTCAGAGCGCATATGAAGGGAAGCAAAAGAGACGCGTCGGAAGGTGAGCGGCGATTTGGGCGGTATCAACTGAAACCACGCACTGTTGAGTTTCTTCATGACCCACGGATGGATGGTCTTCGAAGCAGCCCCAGGCCGAGCTTGTCCGTGCGCCTGTCGTCTCCGAGTCTCGAGAACTCATACAGCAGATCTAGATACCCATTCAATCTCCACGACGTCCAAGATCATGCGCATGACACGCTCACAGTCGCAACGATTGTGCAAACGCCCTCGCTCGTGCGCAAATGCCTTCGGCTGCGCGTGCAAGCTCGCGCTGTACGGGATTGGCGACAACCACCAGGCGTCATCGTGCCAGTCCGCCTCGTCCCTTGTGCATCGCGATCGCGCCCTTGCCGAGTCGTTGCGCGACGGTCGACGGCCGCGGTTTGCGGTCCGCGTGTCAAAGCTGCACGACAACTCGGACGCGCTGGTCTTGCGCCGCGTCTGCGTGTGTACGCAGTCGACGAACTTGCAAAAGGCCTTCCCCCGCTCGACGATCCAGGGCCCTGCGTCCTCCAGAAAGATGTGGCCTTTAGAGAGCACGGCGGTCGAAGATGCTTGCTGTACGTATGGGCGACTCTAGCACGTACACGCGGGTACGGGAAGCTGCATGACGTGCGGAATGCGAAAGAAGTCAAGGTGAATCCCGATTTCCTTGAGTCCGATGTGGTGGTGAATGGTGAGGAAAGTGCTGCACGATGACGCAGTGGAACATTGGTAGCTGGAAAACCTCAAATAAGGGAATTGTTGGCACCATCAGATTGAATTCGGGGCGATGCTGGCGATTCAAGAAGGGGGAATAAATCAGGATGCATTTGCGTGAAGGAAGGGAGATCAGGCCCCAGGCTAGCTATAGCCTCAGGCCTCAGGTCTCGAGTCTGCCGCTGTACGGTTGAAAATGGTAGTCTAAGTCAAGAGTCGTCTGGGACCCGAGCGCTGGTCCCGAGCGCTTGTTTGGATTGCTGCGTCGGTCGACGGCCTCTGCGTCTTGTCCTCCACAACCTGCGGCTTGGGACCTTCGGGCCTTTCAGCTCATCATACGTGTCATGGGCCGTATGAAACCCCTGATCAGGATAAGTAACCTGGGCAGAATATGTAGACGGACAATAGGTGCGTGGTCTGCCTCGTCTCCCAGTCGTACTCAGTCGCAGCTTGAACATCTTTGCAGCCCCGGACTCATCCCTGCCTCCACATCCTCTCCGCCTTTCCCGGGCCCCAATCCCCTCCGAGTCCACCGATCTACGCTGATAGCGATGCCCAGCTTTTGCACTTTGTGCGTCGGCAGTGTCTTGTCATCCCCCTTCCCACACTCTTCCGTCTCCTCCTCTTCGCGCAGGTACTATCACTAGCCTGCGTGAATTCCCACCTTGCGTTCGCATGCATGAACCTCCTCGTGCAGGACTCAGCGTCTTCAGCTTTTTACTGGCGGTATCATCGGACTTCCCCCGCGCTTGACTCGTCGTTTCTGTCACTCCACGCCCTGCCCTTGCTGTACTCGTGTCCCCTCTCTGCCACATCTACGCTCTGAATCTCTGCCATGGTCACACTGTGGGATACAGTAAGTGGGATGTCCTGCATTATCGATCTGCGACTCAAGCCCCGTCCTTCGCACCGACCACGTAGCCTGCTTCTGCGTGTCAAGGGCATCCCGCCCGTGTCGTCCGCATGCTTACATCCATGGCCTTATCCACCGTTGCTTCGGGCCCCTCGTGCTTCTAGTGTTCAACAACATCGATGGGCAGAATAATCTAGCCTGAATACTAGCGGGACGCTCGCAAAAGACGAATGTAGCGACTATACTCGGCGGCGACGATTGGGTCGACCTATTTTCGACTAGTTCCTAGGTACGTATGCGTTTCCCGTATCCTCTATTGTAATCACTAATGCGCGCTGCAGAGTTCAACTCCACCGGAGAACCTACCCTGCTCTGCGCACGACGATCACGGCTCGATAAGGGATTGGGACGCCTGGTGCGAGTTCGCGAACGCGCTTTCCCTCATGCGTACCGACGCCTCTGCGGATCTCTCAATAGTCAGCCCTCGATCGAGGATTACTTTTAATAGACACGGTCCTTCGCGCATTCATCCCCGTCATCGCCCTCTTCAATTCCCCACTATCTGCATCTTCTCCGCCGCGCTCGCACCATCTGCCTCCACGTGGCTACTCAGCTTCAGCCTCGTGGTATCGTATCTTACTAGCTCATCAACCTTTCGCGCCGTCCCCCGCGTCGTCCTTGCACCCCTCAAATGCCCTGTTGACGTATCGCCTCTCCACCATACTCATCCGTCTCGCTCAACGCGCCCAACGACGCGATATCGTATCTTTCCAGGCGCATATACGCAGCTTACGCGCAGGCGCAATCGCTGACGTACCCCCGTTTACCAATGGAAGGCGAATTTCCCCTGGCTATGGTGATGTTCGGCGCGCATACAGCAGTGGGCTATAGGAAGGGTACGAGGGCGCACGCAAGGGCGACTGTACGACTGTCGATGGGAATACGGCGACAGGCGCGTGCCACTACCCTTCAGTGCTCGCCCCGTTGCTAATATGCCTCCCATCCTCCCGGCACCCCGCTGCACCCCGTATCTCACTTCCTTTCCCGCCACGCTCTCGCTTCACACGCCAGTTCAGTGCTCACTGTTGGCTCGAGCTGCACCCCGGCTGCCTCGTTCGCTCGCCGATTGCGCGTGCGATTACCCACGAAAGCGGCGTCTATATGCGCACCCCGGAGCCCATCGCGCCTCGTCCCCTTCCACATCCAGTCGCATTCTAAATGCGCCTCGCCTGTGCCGCGCCCGCGTGCCTGGCATCGATGGTGCTTTTGTCGCGCCGCCGCACACCCGCTTGGACGTCCCTTCCTGAGCCCGAACTTCGTTCATTTGCGCGTGCCAATGGCTTCCTGTGGCCCCGAGTGCGCCGCCACCCCCTCATCTTGTGCCCACGGCCCCTCCCTTCAAGTACTGGGTGCCCCGCACTTGTTCTATCTCCTGTGTATTCCCTCCCCCGTGCACGTACGTCTGTTTGGCCCATAATTCGTCTTCTCATGCTGTCCGCCCCGCTGCTATACCCGAGTGGTGCTCTGCATATCCTGCATCGCCGATACACTCTTCGTACCCCATGTCGCCCCAGGCCGGCGCATGTGTCCTATCGTGTGTATGCCTATCACGCTTTCTGCACGTCGTCGCTTGCCATGCGTCACCACCAGCGCACGGGCGCTCTCTATGCCGTTCTATCCCATGTAGTCATGTCATTCTTTCTGCACACCCGACCTGCTCTGCTTCTCATGCTCCAAGCCTCCAACCATCTAGCCTGTTTGCTGCCCGATCTTCACGCTATCTGCAGCCGGGAACACTTTGCGCCTTGCTCGTGTCCCGTGGAATCGTCTCTTGGCTTTCAGACCGCTCCGGTGGACGTGCCCTGTGCGCGTCCCTTTACTATTTGGGGGTCTCGAGCCCTTAGATACCTTTCGTCATGCTTCGAGGTGTTCACGTCCAGCACAGCAGCTCTTCTCGTCCGATTTTCGTCTCACCGCAATTCCGCAAGCTGTACCGCGCGCAAATGAGCTATGAATCAACGATGTTCTATTTGTTGGGATAGCACGACTGGATGTATTTACGGTTTGGACAATAT
>SEOQ01000242.1:0-33624 GCA_004679275.1 Dentipellis fragilis
CTCCCCCGCAGCAGCCCTCGCCGTCCCCCGCAGCGTCCGCAACTTGCCCAGCACACCCGCGGGCCCCTGGTCTGCCCGAGCCAGATGACTCAGCACATTGCATCATCCCTAACGCGCCATTCAGTCGACGGTCCACATTCCCGCCAGAGAGCCGCCGGCCGATTCGGCAACTTCATCCGCACGACGCGCGTCCGCCCTCCACGCACTGCGGCAAGTATCTCCGGCGGAGCGACCCACCATCGCGCGCGCCTGATCTGACTCGAGTCTTCACACTTTGATTTGTTCCAGGCTCTCGCTCCCGCATCCGACGTCACAATCAGCCGCAAATACTGCGTTGTGTCAAGTCCATCACGCTCGTCGTCGGCGCACCCACATGCTCAGAACACTCTCGAGCTGGCGCTGCGATGGGCCCGAGCCCGAGTCGGCCGTGCCCCTAATCCAGCAGGGCGCAACAGCGGGCTGCGCCTCGGCTTTTAAAAGATCGCCTAGCTCGTCGGTTGATCTCGTAAATTGACCCGCCCGCATGGGGCAATGTTGCTATGCTCCCTACTTAAAACTCTCGTACTCGGCCCTCGTCTCGTCAGCCGGTGCGCGTAAAAACGTACCACACAGGAACATTTTACTGAATCTGCATCAATAACAATGTTTCCTCATCTCATTGTGTTGGGGTAAGTATGCAGACGATTTTAAATACTTTACTCTGGGATGGTAGGCCGTGGCATGCGGTGTACTTACTGTATCTACTCAAAATGCAATCACACCCATCCCCACTTCTCGGTGACAAAAAGCATTACCGGCCACCCAATGTCAACGTTAACCTCGAGGAACCGGTCAAAAATCGAGGTATCGCCTTGGCGATGACAGCAGCGCTAGAATAGACCGATCCTCCTAATCGCCTCGGGAATAAGGAAACACCTTTGAGCTCGAGGTTTTTGAATACTTAAGTCTGATCTGGCGATTTCCAACGATCGACATGGAATTCGAATGGAATGAGGCCGCGGCCTCGCCATCTTATCTGCATTGAAATATGCTTATGCTACGCTGTCAATGCGACTCAGATTTAGAGGCGGTGGCAATTTGCCTCGCGGGGGATAGTGTACGCGTAAAGGTTCAGACGCAGCACACAGGCGGACGTCCGGTGTTAAGAGTTTGCTGTATGCGTATAGAACTGCACGTGGAACGTGGAACGTAGAACGACGGGAGGTATAGGTGTACTATGACAGGAGCTAGCAACCCTGATGGTGATTAACCCACTATGAAACAAGTAAGTGCGTGCGCGAGAAGGAAGGTAGTAGACGATGCGAAGTAATGATACGAATAGAATAGATGACGATGCAAGATGCAAGATGCAGGAGACACGAGGCCATCCAAGCCAAGACTCCAGAGCTCCAAATCCAAAGCGACAACCAACACGAGATCACTGCATGCAAAACACGGTCAGACCCCGTCCTGGCCACACAGCAACACAACCACGATATCACTCACATAATACTCGATCTCAAGCTGTACGGCACGCGATCGCAGGGGAAAGGGGGAACCGGTGTCTGATTCAGCAACGCCCGGAAGTGAGATGGCCTGGTGCACTCACGAACAAAAACGCGACCTTGCGTGGCCAGAGGATGTTCAGCCCCACCGGATTGTAAAGCTCCGTATTGAGGTCCTCGATAAGACGATGCAGGCGCATCATTTGCTGCAGCATGCACCCATGTCAGCCCAGCCCAACACCGGGAAACAGGAACCAAGAAACGCACCCGGTCGTAATGCGACGACATCACGAGCTTCGAAAAATGCAGCGTGAAAATATCAAGAAAGTTGTCCACAAACGAGTGCCTCAGGCTATGCGCCGCAATGAGCAGCTCATTGATCGCATTCACCGTCTCCAGAAACTGCGTCGGCGTTATCTGCTCTCCACCCATCCTATTAGCGCCCGCCCACACCCCAACAACAAACAAAACAAACGCACCCGGCCCTCGAGCTCAAGCGGGTACGTCGGCGCAAACTGCACGACATCGCCACCAGAGTAGTCCCGCTCGACACGGACGATCTCGCGCGGGTGRTGCACGCCAATCTGCCCTATAGGGTCCGTGCCAAACGCCGAGTCGCTCGGCGGTGGGCCAAAGTAGTACGACGACACCGGAATCAGCCTGCGCGATGTCCTGCAGTTGCAGCACAAAACACAAACATAAACACAAACCGCAAAACATCCCTCGTCAGCACCACACACCACACGCAAAGAAACCAAACGGAAAAACGCACTGCTTCTGCGCAAACGACGCCTCCGCCTTCGTCGCCCAGTCCGCATCCGTGTCCGCCCTATGCCCGCGCCCATTCGTCAACGGCGGCTCCACGACCTCCCACGGCGGCGGCGACACCGACGGCGAGCGCGTCGACGTATCGAGGCGCAGCGGGTGCGCGTGCGCGTCCACATCCGCGCGCCTCGCGGTGGGCGCGAGCCGGTCCCGCAGCGAGCTCTCCTGCGAGTCCCCGTCTGCTTCCACGTCGAGCATGCCGCCCGTCGCCTGCCCGAGGACGGTCATGTCCGCCTCTTCTTCTTCTCCTTCTCCTTCCTCGTCTTCTTCTGACCTGTGCCCGTGCCCGTGCCCGTGCCCGTCCCAGCACCCGCCTCCGGCACCGCGATCGAGTCGAGCGGAATCGTGCCCAGATCCTCTTCCTCCTCCCCATAGTCCACGAGGCTCCCGATAGGCGGCGTGCGCGGGAGGTTGATGCTCGGCGGCGGGCGCGCGGGCGGGTTGCGGCCCATCCCCATCCCCATCCCCATGGGCACGCCCGGCCATGCGTCCGCGCGTTTGCGCTTCTGTGCATACTGGAAGCGCGAGACGAGCGGCGGCGTGCTGACGAGGGGCAGCGAGCCGTCGTCGTCATCGTCGTCTGCATTGAAGTAGCTCTCCTCTTCGGCCTCGAGGCGGCGGCTTTCGAGCGGTTGTCTGAAACACGCGGGGGTCAGAAGGCGCGACTCGCGGAGAATAGGTAAAAACGGACTGGATGGCGGGCTTTTCTTCCTCTGGCGGTGCAGGGGCGATGTTGATTTCCCACCGTGTGATGAACGCTGACATCGCAGGTCCCGTATATTTCATCTGGGCGAGCTGTCGGATTTCGGGCTCGTAGGTGGTCATGATGTGATTCATTGGCTCCTTCAGGTTTTCCTGCACAGCACACCCAAGTCAGTCCGGTGCCACAGCGGGGTAAAGTTTCGTTTCCGTACTTTGCGCATATATTCGAAGAACTCTTGACACGATGAGTTCACGAGGGTATCGCGCTGGGATTCCTGGATGGTCAGTTGGATGATGGGCTTGAAGACCTCGAGCTTCGTCAAGTGGATGAGGAAATTACGGTTCGCGTTCCGTAGGTGTATTCGGAAATACCGCAGAGCAGCTGACATCCCATAACCAGGTCAGCATCCTAACGAGGCATTGCAAAGCAACATGACCGTGACGTACCAAGTCGTAGGTGCTTGTCTTTGCTACTCAACAAAGAAGCAAGGTTGGCGGAAAGACCGGAGGTGAAGAGGAAGAAATGGCTGCGGAACGAATGCTGCAGTGCGAAGGTCGATAACAAATCGCATAAAGATAGGTAAAGGTTCGTCTTCTCCCGTGACAGGACAAGAGGTGAATCTGCGCAACCACGTCAAAATACCTTCCAGCCGACGTGGATGGCCTCGTACGCACCGGCAACGTCCTGCCATTTGGGGAGGTCGACGATGGGTTTCGTCAGTGGGTGGATGCACAGCTTGTAGAAGTAGTCCAGGAACTTTTCGGTCTTGCTGTCGTCTTTCGGCCGCGAAAAGAGCTTCGTTGGTGCCTGCTGAATTCGTAAACAGTATGTCAGAGCCCTTGCCTCCCACTCGTAAGGCATGCGCATGTGCTCACCAGACTATCGTTGCCGTCCGGCAATGGCATCTCCAGCAGCATGCGAAGCGCATCCGCCACCACCGTCTGCACCGCCAACTCTTTACTCTTCACCATCATATTGCAAAGCAGCGTCATCAACGAGTCGTCCTTGAGGTCACCCCTCGCGTCCGTCGCGTCGCACTGCCTCACAATATGCTCCCTTACGCCATTGACATCGTGGTCCAACAGCGTCGTCAGGATCTCGCCCGCGACGGCGATCATCTGCTGCCCCTCTTCCGTCGTCTCCGGGCGCGCTAGTGCCCACTGCACCGCGTGCACAATACCACGATCGACGAGGGTCTTGAAGAGCGCCATGCGCGCGGGCAGCTGCACGTTCTTGCCCATGATGCACAGCTGCTGAAGCAGCAGGACCACCTCGCGTCTATGCTGGTTCTCGTCGCCGGCCGCGCGCCATTTGGACTCGTGCCATTTGGCTTACCCTTCCCCTTATCCACGCCATTCGTGGTCGTCGATGCCTCGTCTACATTCATCTTCATTGGATCCGACTTGTCCTCGAACAGCCCCACTATGTCTTTCAGGAACCGCGGGTCGGTCTGCACGTAGCTGATGATGTCGATCTGGTTGAAGATGATACACGAGTTGAGCACGTTGAATGTCGAATCGTCCAGGACGCGGGCCAGGACGACGTCCTTCAGGAACTGCAGGCGGTACGTGTGGTGGACCTTCCGCTGGACAGAGATGTCTTGGATAGGTATTGGTTGGTGGAAGTGGGCAGACTCTTGCAAAAATTCGCGGTAGTTTGCCTTGTAGACGGGGAATTCGGGGTCGTCTGAAACCGACACGCGTCAGATGAGGGGAGAAAGGCATGAATGCATCGAACGTACATTCGAGCATGCCAACGACGCCGTAGAATATTTCTTCATCTAGTATATGCTCGTACATACCGTGGTCATTCATCATAACTGCAAGCCGGTGTCAGGTCTGTGGCGCCCGCGGTACTTCAAGAGGCGAGAGTACACACGTATTGTTTGCATAAGGCCGCATAATGCGTGCAAGTTCTCTAGATTTTCGAGATCCTCTGCCTGGTGCATGACGTCGATCATGGCCTTGAGGTAGTCCTGGTGCCAAATATAAGCAACACCTTTGTCAAACACCCTCGACTACTCACTGCTTGCTGTATGTACTCGCATATTTTCTCCCTAATCGAGGGGCTGCCGCGAGAGCTGCTTGATAGCACGGTCTATCTGCCCGATGATGCCCAATGCCGGTTGCGGAAGGTGGCCTGACCGGATAATGCTGCTTGTCGTGATAGAATGATCAGGACCGGSCCCGGTGACGATGACCCCGGCTGCTGTTCTGCTAGGGCGATAGTCATGTAGCGTAGCCATGGGCGAGGTGGACTTGTTTGCGCACCTGCAGCCGAGGCATGTATTCGTTGGACCTCATTGATGAACGTCCAAACTTCAGCGCAGCCCTCAGGATCCTGGAAACTGAGTGCATAGTCTACGCCATCAGGCTCCGTCCACACGATCAATGTCTCTGCGGATGAACATGAGCATTTAAGGGTGTGTGAAAGGCGTGCGGCCAGCTGTACCTTGTTGTCTTTGGTAGACGTCACTCGCGCGGATAACAGTCTGGAGAATGATCTCGTTGTAATTGGCCTCGGCGCGGGCGATGAGAAGCGCCTCGCTGGTGGTTTCGTCGTAGTGGCCAAAGCAAAACGCGGTGCCTTGGTCGATCCAACGCGAATTGATAAGCTCGTACACCTGACATGCGGACGATATACGTGAGCACCCAACCACGACAAGGGCGCAAGGGACGAAGAAAAGCGGCACAAAGTTGATAAGAAGATAGATCAACCGAACCGGGTCCAAAACCAACGACCAGAGCGAAAACTCACCTTGACGCGTTTCAGTTCATGATTGTCCCCCTCCTGATACCACTGCGGGCTCTCGTCCACGTTGTCGAGCATCATCGTCCCTTCCTGGCCGCCCGGGCCACCCGCGTCCTCGTGACCCTCGCCGTTACCCACCCCGACCTGGTCCATCCTCTGTGCCTCAAAGCCGCCCACGAAATCCCTCTCGACCGTCCGCTCTGCATCGCCACCCATATCCACACTGACGGCGATGCCCATCGACTGCTCAGCATTCGCCGGCTGGCCGTCGTCTGCGGCCGACGCGGTGGCAGATGCTGGATCTGAAGATTGTGACTCCGAGACGCCCTCGAGGGCTGGTGGTGGGGAGCTAGTGGTCACAGCGCCTGCAGCGTCGGCGCTGCTCATGACCGGGTTGAAAGCACGGCGAGAAAATGTGCTGTGGGGAAGAGGTGCGGGGATGTCGAGGGGAGGAGGGCGGGGATGGTGGTGGTCGGCCGTCAACGTGCGGATACCGCGCCCTCTGACGCGCCGGCATTTGCCGATCGTCCTTCATTTTCCTTTCAACTGTTGCCACCGTCCCCAAGCCCTGCTGGGGCGTCGTCGACGGCGGGGCGCGGAGGGCGGCGGCACGCAAACGGCGGGAAATATGTGCGCTTGGGCCCGATGCCGTCTAAAAGGCCCTTTCGCTTGCCGTGTTTCATTTGTTATTCATAAGGAGCAGGCAGATCTGGGATATATCTGATTACCTGGACACGCGATCATACGAGGACTCAAAGCCTTGTGCAGTGCCTGCCGCTGCCGACGCCGCGTTCGCAGGATCTGTCCACTCGATCTTCTTCCGAGCTATCTTTGCCCCTCGGTCTGCCTCCTCTGGGTTCTCGGCACGTTCAGCGGCCCCAACAACATTATTAGTGTACGAATACAGACATACTGAATCATAAAATTAAGTACTTCTCAGCCCCCCACATGGAGGCTAAGCTGAAAAAGAGAAAGCCGAACCCTCGCTACTTCCTCGCACGTGTAGACCGCCGCAGCGGCGGTCCTTCTTCCTCAACCAGGTTATCATCAGCCTTGCGTTTCCTGCCTCTGGCAGTCACGGGGGCTTCTATCCGCTTCGTATCACCCTTATCTGCCTCGCTTTGCAGTTCCCGTAGCACCTCTGCCTCCTCGTCTTCATCCTCCTTGGACTTTTCCCGCACCAGTCCCTTCTTCGTGGGCCGCTTTCCTGTATCTGCCTTTCCTTCAGCAGCAGGCTTCAACCTCGTCTTCGCTTTCGGCGCATCGTCGTCCCAGCCCCCCTTCTCCGCCATCATCTTAATAACGCCCCACGCGTCCTCCTCCACTTTCTGAACACTCAAACGCCCGCGATTCACCAGCGCCATATCTAGGACGCCTGTCAACGAAGATTTTCCGAGTCAAGTCACAAGCCGAGAGGGACACATACTCTTTACGGACTTGACGCCTTCCTCTCCGATATACTTCACCTCGGTGGGCGGCTCTGTCGCTGCTGCGATCTTGCGCAGCAGCGACAGTGGCACGAAATGGGCTGCCCGCATGCTGAACGTCAGCTCAACCATGAACCACTTCGGATCATCTTGTTTGGTTTTCTGTTACGATGCACGAGGGGTTCGGTGGGATGGACGGGCGTAATGTTGGCAAATGATGCGTACAGGGTCAAAGTAAGGGTGTGCACTGTTCGGTGTCAATATACACGACAAACGTTGTTATGAAACTGTGCTGCACACCTGTCCCAAGCGGTATCTGCAGACCGAAGACAGTAAATCACCTGGCTGACCCTGCAAGGGAGAAAGCTCACAGTCCGGGTATGCTTCCTTTGAAACCTGTAGAACAAGTTACGATCTGCACTTTGTTTCGAACGGGCCGCTCACCTCTGCGAAACCAGCGATACCTATGGAAGGACATCATTCCCAATGTCACAAGTGTACACTTCACCCAGAGGAGGTCTTGGACGTACCAGGGTTCTTGCAGTTCGAGTGATAAAATAGCACCTATTCATCCGAGGTGTTATAATGTAGGAAAGAGTGGTATATTATTACACAAACCTTGTCCCCTACTTTCATGCTCTTCATGAGATTCTTAGCTTCGTGGTTGCGAACGCCTTCCCACGGCGTAGTCTTCATAGCCTCGAAATCGTCGACGCTAAACTGTGCGCAACGTTAGGCCTGATCATAACTCGGCAACATGATTGCCCATTCACCTTGACGTCCTTCCCTTTCACAACACGCGAGTCTGGTTCGGCTTTCATAAGCCAGTAGCTAGTAGTTGCCATGATGAACCGCCCTCCAAGTCGTGGACCGCCGTGCTGTCGTCGAAGAGCCTTCAGTGCAAACGACGTAAGTGAATACCCAGCTTCGCAGAGTACGGCAGCGACCTTGCCTCGGAATTGAAGTGACCAACCTGTTGCTCTGACGTAGTAAACTTCCCCACGACCAGTCAACGATCGCGCCTATGATGTTGTTTACGCGTTATTTGGACATGTGGGTCACTGTGGGCGCTAATATACATTGGCTCTGTGCTGAATTCCAYGATATCTACGGCTATTTGGTCCATGAATTTGTCTACTATCCTGTAGTTCAAAAGCCTCAGGAAGTTTAAATCTCCCCCCTCGGCGTGTCGCAAAGGCCGAGCACTCGAAACAAGTCATGCGGCAAGTCTTTATTACACACTTGAGCTTGGCGTATGCGGTGACATCTATCAGAACATTTACATACCAAACTGCACGTCCTACTTTGCTGTTAATTATTTATGTACTAGGAATCAGATTGTCGTCTTCTGGAGTCGGCAAATTTTGGGGCGCTCGAGGCAACTCGAGGGCTGCGCGTTGATTATGGGCGCGTTACTTGTCGGGGTGGAGTTTGTGCGATGCGACAGGCGAAACACGCTCATACAAACCCGTCTTGACGCTTTGAGTTCCTATAGTCAGAGTGCCGAAATTATTGCCGTCAGAGAAAGGCATGACTCCGAGTCCCCGAGGGGGGCTCGGAAAGGAATCGCCATCTAAGATTGCACCGGAGCATGAGTCCGTGCCGTACGGCAGGCACAGCCTGTGTCCTCGTGACGTATCCCAGGATGCGGAGACACTAGGAGCGGTCGTTCCGCAGTCTGCCAACCATGTGGCCCTCGTTTCATGCAGTCGTTTGCCATGTCCAAGGTTCTCTAGTCCACGAACGAGGATGTGAAGCGTCCTTGCACCTGGACCAAACGCAGGCGTGCCGGATTTAATACCACTCGTGCTGGGCGCGGGGTCTGGTGCAGCCCAGTTCTCACTGTGCGAAGAAAGCTGAACGAAGAGAGTGGGCGGTGCGGGGATATATATATCATTAGCGCGTGATGAGCTGACATCGAACTAAGATTGTATTGGGAAGGGGCGTCTCCACGCATGGGAGGATTGCGCAGCACTCGCTCTCAACTGTGCGCAGCATCTGTGCGCTCGTTGTTCTTATAAGCCCCCGCATCCGCAGCGTCGAAGCTCGCATCGCCGTGACTTTCAGCCATGTCCGGAATCCAGAGCCAAGACCGCAAGGACCGTCTATCCGAGACGTCATCGTCCAATGGAAACGTTGTCGATCACAACGCCCCGAATGGTGCGTGTCAGCCTCTTCGCACTCTCTGCCACGTCCTTCCATTGAAATCGCCTCTCTTATGTCTGAAGTAACGGATGATGCACATCCTTCAAGGCGGCACACTGATGCCAATGGCAAGCACGTCATCCATGTGCAACCGTTGAAGAAGGACGAGATGCAGGTGCGTTGCTTTCAGTTCGTACATGGCACATTTGTGCTTAGTGTCAATTTCTGTGAATGTAGCCTTCGTATGCCCAGGACTTGGGTACGGGTGGTGTAACGCACGGATTCTACGGCTCCATGCTTCAAGGTTTGGGTACATGCCTCGGTTTCTGCGGTGCCATCCCTTGCTGCCCATTCCCGAACCCGTTCAAGGAGGTCAACCAAGGTCTGTCAGCCTCATCTTCCAGTTTCGCAGCCATTCTCACGACGATGCTATAGGTTCCGTCGGACTGGTCTCACGCTTCGGCCAGTTCTACAAGTCCGTCGACCCCGGCCTCGTGCAGGTCAACGTCTGCACCGAGTCGCTCAAAACCGTCGACGTCAAGATCCAGATCAGCCCGATTGGAAGGCAGACAGTGATCACGCGGGACAACGTCAACGTCGAGATGTACGCTTCTTTCTTATCACCAATAACTTATATTTACATTCTCCCCAGTGACTCTGTCATCTACTTCCAAATCGTCAGCCCCTACCGTGCCGCATTCGGCATCACCGACCTCCGCCAAGCACTCATCGAGCGTGCGCAAACCACCCTGCGTCACGTCGTCGGTGCGCGCGCCGTGCAGTCCGTCGTGACCGAGCGCGAGGCCATCGCATACGAGATCGCCGAGATCGTCGGCGACGTCGCRGACAAGTGGGGCGTSGCGATCGAGGGCATYCTCATCAAGGACATCATCTTCTCGCCCGAGGTCTCCGCGTCGCTCTCGTCCGCCGCGCAGCAGAAGCGCATCGGCGAGTCCAAGGTCATCGCCGCGCGCGCCGAGGTCGACTCCGCGCGCCTCATGCGCCAGGCCGCCGACATCCTCGCGTCGCCCGCCGCGATGCAGATCCGCCAGCTCGAGGCGCTCCAGCAGATGGCGAAGAGCGCGAGCACCAAGGTCGTGTTCGTGCCCATGCAGCTCCAGAGCGACCTTGTCGGCCAGTATCAGTCCGGCGCGGGCCCATCGAGCAGCAGCTCAGGCCCAGGGCCGAACCCGCTCAGGGATGAGAGTGGCGAGGGCATCAATGCCGCGGGTCGTGCGGGCTTGCTCGCGAGCGTTGCCGACATCTAGGCGCGTTTGCTTGACGTTCTCCCGTCGCCGTATTCTTCGCATCGACGTGGCGATTTACGAGTTGTATGGACATGTATGTTATGCCTGCGGGCGCGTGAGTATCTCGCTTCGTCCTAATGTTTGTTTACGATCTGCCTACCTGGCGCCCGGATTACGCTTGCTTTTTGTACAGTTACTTGCGCCCTGTGTGCGTTTTGTAATCCTATTCGATACCCTTGCGGACTCAGGAGTGTGATTTGAGTGAACGACATGGTCGGCTCGAAGACATCGAGGTATCGAAGTTGCTATGTACGTATTATTATATTATAAGCGCCGGCTCGAGTGTTTTCGTCGCGGCATGTGACTTCGGTCCTCCGACCATTACCGCGAAGGTCAAACACCTACTTGAATCGTTACATCCTTTTTGAAACATGTCGATTCTCGAAGATGGTTGTAAACTCCATGGGCCATGCCAGCGCAGTCTGTCTTCGTTGTCCCCTGGCACCGCAACTTCTTCCGGGCCGGTGTTCCCCTGGCGGCCTCAACTCCCTCCGACACTGTACCTGTGAGTGCCACGATGTCTGTCTCCTCGACTTTACTCAGAATTGTACCCTATGATGCTGACTGCTGGCCATAATATTTACATACAGGTTGATTTAATTGTGACTAGTGGCCGCCTAATCATGCCGACAACAGACAAACATCCTTTGAGTTTTTTGACACTAGCCGCCTACTGGCATGGCCAGGTGTACATATCTACAGGATGCACTCAGCACTGTAGCAGGACATCATGCGCGTCTTCCCAACCGAGCCTGCGACGTATTGGGCTGGAGGCGGGACACGTCTTTAGCTAGGGATAGTTGTGGTCGGGCATCCCTTCGACGAGGTGTATCTGCCACTTTCAGGCGCTGGAGCCTGGAGCTCTTCGAGGGTGAAGATAGTATTTCGGCTGGGCCTTCTCTCACGATGCGTTTATAGATCTCACCAGGCTCATGGCTGACACAAACCGCATGTCTTCTCGAGCCTGGGCTCCCTTAACGCACGTACCATCACTGGCCGTCAAGTTGCTCGCTTCTTGAAATGGCGTCGAAATCCCTTGTTAATATCACCCCGAAACTCCCAATTGCTCTATAACGACCTCTGCATTCTCCCCATCCTCACACTTGGTCACACTATATCCAGACGCTATCCGACCACCCCCTCACCCGACTTCCCTTCCCTTCCCTTCCCGCGCCGCTTCCTCCTGCATACCCCTGGCCGCATCACATCCCCCCCTCTGCCTCGCGCAGGTGGTTGGCTAGATACCGCAGCCCCCCACCACAGTGATGAAGGCATCGGCCTGCGCTTCGGTGACCCACACGCAAAGCTCTCTATGGTTGTTCGACCAAATCGATATGGAGCGCGTGGTCTACCTCGACGGCGATACGCTCATGCGGCACCGCTTAGATGAGCTCTTCGCACCTCCGTCCTGCTTCCCAACCGTCCCGGACGTATGGATGGACAACCCCGGCTTCATGGTCGGCTTCAACGCGGGCGTGCTCGCGCTTGCGCCATCGACGACCGTGTTGCATCCTCGCGCAGCTTGTTATCCGTCCCAGGAGGTGGAGCAGTTGGTCTTGCAGCAATAAATATTGACATCAGCTTCGACCGGCAAGATCCCTCGACTCGACTCAGCAGCCTCTAGAGAGGCAGCTAGATATACCCCGAAGAGACTTGCCAAGCGGCCGGTGTTCCTAACCCTAACTCGTATCCACGTGGCAGCTGTGAGCCTCGTGGCTCACTGGCCTAGTTCTCGGACTTGCGCACTGCTCCACCTCAAGACATTTGGTCGCAAACGGTCGACCGTCCCTTTCATTAGGCCACACCCAACATCGTCTGTCCCTTGATCCATCTACCTTTTGGTCGGCCATGCATGTTATGCAGCGAGGTCTGGCTGACAGGATTCACTTCGCGACCGAACATTCGCAGATTCGCACATACCATTGTTCTCAGCGACGCTTTGATGATTGTCTTCGTCGAGGAATACCCTGGGTACAATTCGACCAATTCTTTGGAGGTGGAGCAGAGTTCCCAATCTAGGCAGGCACGAAGATGCAAAAGAATTTGATTGGCTCGTGGTCCGCTCGTCAGACGCTGCGCACTACTATATAAGTGCAACCCCTGACTGGCTCCACCTTCAGGTGCTCGGTCGAGTCGTTGGGACACGGAGTCAATATAACTATAAACGCTCGCCGTACGACCCGAGCACCCCTGGCGTATCAGCGTCGTTGCATGCGTTTCATCAATGACTGCAGCTTATTTTTCCAGCAAAAGCTTCAAACAGACACAAGGGATGGTTCCATAAAATTCTTGTAGTACAGATATCGAAAGGTCAGTTGCATACTTGTTCGTCTCTTGACCCTTATTCTAAACGGTTGTTCGTGCTAGCGGAGTGTGGCCAGAGAGGCGGGGTGTCAACGAAGAGGAAATCAACCTGACCGGGCGGGTAGCCTTCCCCCGTCACCGTCTTGTAAGTATCCTGCGCTAGCTGCCGTATCTTCGCAACCCCCTTGGCACTCAACACGACCGTGCTCGCACCGAGGTTGTCATCCAGGTACTTTCGGGAAATCGTCCGTTAGCAGCCCAACCCATACACCCGGCAAGAGGGGCAGAACACACCTTGAGCTTCGTGGTGCCGGGGATCGTGACAACATCTTCACCCTGTGCAAGGAGCCATGCAAGCGCGACCTGTCTCGCAGTTGCACCGTTGTGCGCGGCGCCGATGGAGCTGCGGCGCCACAGCCGAAACCCTGTCTTCGAAGCTGGAGATTCGCAATGCAAGTCAGTAATGTTGCTTCCTGTAGTGTTCACGATCTCCACGCCGGCATCATATGAGCACTGGGCGACGGAGCATCCGCGTACAGGCTCGCGCGTCAGGCACGCGAAGATCGCTGGGTTGTCCATTTCGCGTTCACTGAGGTCCACTATGGAGAGGGGATGCGTTATGTGTGAAATGGTCGTGCCAGGCGATTGCAACCGCCGAAAACACTTTCCAAGTCGGATGTCGTACTCGACATGCAGTGTTCAGTTGTAAGCACGGTCAGACTGGTAGTTTATTACGGGCATACAGGCGAATGGATCACTTTCTACAGTCAACATAGACGTACTCGAGTATTGCATAACTTTTAAGTAGCATAAAGGCTCCAAATGGAATGGTAGATCTACGAAATGCATCGAAAATGTAGGAGCTACATATGGTGTATCAGAGATGAGTCACTGCACCCTATCGTCCTACATTTCGAAATATGGGCCAGCCAGGTAACACGTCTCCGCGCGTCCCGGGAACTCGCGTCCTCGGCCGAGTTCCTGACCCCCTTTGCCGAACGACGCGCAGGCCACCCGTTGGTGGGGATACCGATACCACCTGGGAACAGGGGATCTTTTGGAAAGAATTCGTAGGGGAACTTGGATGGCTTTGCTTCCCCGGGTGGTACTGCCCGCTCCCTGCGTTGTCTTGTTGTCGTCCTTGCTCAGCGGAACAAGATCGGCATTATTGAGGACCTCGCGAACGGCATCCAGCGCAGACTGTGCAGCGCCCATGATCCATCCATGGTGGTGGGACAGGTGCTCCCCGGCGAAGTAGATGTTGCCCTCGGCGCGTTTCGCTGCAGGAAGGGATCTCTCGAACTGGCCAGGCAGGAACGCGGTGGTCCCGTTCGCAGAGCGGTTTGACCACACCACATCAAAGGTGTCGATCAGCTCCTCCAGGATGTCGATGTTGCGATCGTTAATGATCTTCTCCAAACAGTGGATCGCTTGGCTGCGGCGCATGGTCGGGGTGAGGGGTGCCCATGCCTGGGCATCTGGTCCCGAGGCACTGAGGACGATCGTGCCCGGGCGGTCCTTCAAGTTCTGTTCGTCAACGACAGGAGGAAACATGACGAGACGAACAGGGATGTCGGCGACGGCCTCGCCCATGGTATCTGATCCATCACTCCCGGAGTACACCCAGCGCCGATCCCACCACCGCGTCTTGAAGCGCATCCCCATCCTGTACACCGACTCGACGTTCATCGCACGAAGCGCGGTCTCCTTGTCCGGCTGCCAGCGTGGTCGATCCGCAATCATCACCAAAGCCGCTGGCGGCACGGCTACGACGACTTTGCCAAAGGTGCCCTTGATTTCGCCGTTGTAGCCCTCCGCCGTGACGATGACCTTGTTTTCGCTTGGCTCCAGACCTTTGACGTACGCGCCGAGTGTGATGTTGTCCCAGCCCAGCACCTCGGCCATCGCGTCAGGCAGACGTCCCATCCCTCCCTCGATAAGGCTCCATCCAGGCGACGGGACCAAGTACAGCTGCCGCACGATAATCTCCGCACAACTCAAGTCGAACGCGTTGGTCTCGAAGAGGATCGTCTCGACAAAATCGATGAACGCGTCTGGCCAGCCCTCGTCGTTCCCGCGCTTCGTGCGGATCCACGAGCGGAAGGAGCCGAACTGTACGTCGAGCGGGAGGAGCTTGCTGAAGGTCGCGTCGAAGTCCCGGAAGAGGCCCTCCACAAAGTCGCCCGTGGCCCACGTCATGCGGTCGTTGACAGACTCGTTCTCCCACCCCGCCGGGACAGGCCAGCCCACCATGGCCGGCGTGAGATACCCTCGGCTGTACCAGTCGTTGATCTTCCCGTTCGCCAGCGTGCGCACGCCGGAGTAGTTCATCTTCTCCTTAAGCTTCGTGACCGTCATGTCCGCCGGGAGCGAGGGGTTGGTGTTGACGTAGTCGATGAGCTTCTTGATGACTGTGTTGTACGCCATGGTCGGCGGGAGCACCATCGCGCCCGCATCGAAGAACTGGTTCTTCTCGTCGGTGAAATGGTACGTGTAGATTCGCCCGCCGACGCGCTCGCTCGCTTCGAAGACATGTACGTAGTGGCCTTCGCGCTGGAGGAGGAGCGCAGTATACAAGCCTGCGATGCCTCCGCCGATGACTGCGACTTTGAGCGTCTGCGAAGAGACGGGTGGTCAGACGCATTTCGTATCCATATCGTGTATCACGTACCATAGTTCGCTGTATTGAACGCGAGTATTTTGGAGTAGTGAAGAGTGAATACGTCGTGAGCAGCAATCGCTATTTATCTGACGCTGGCCATGAAAGCCATATGCAGTCATGGCCATCGCTCGGAAGACGATCGGGATGAGACCTGTCTCTTTCAATTCAATCATCACTCGGAATGAGATAGGCGTTACAACTTACCATTTAGATGTCTTCGATAAGACAGGGGATTGCGGCGTCCCCATTTCAAGCTCACTTGTCGCACTGCACCCACAAACGTTCCGACCATGAGGCAGTAAACGAGGTCGACTCATCTCATCATCTGCGTGCTATTGCGTACTCCTTGCTCCGTCTAGCAAACCAAGTTGGGGCAGCACCGTGGCAGTCGTGCACGTAGACACCATGCGCGCCGGAACTTGATCCTGACTGCATGACCGAAGCAAGCGAAGGCTAGAGACACGATAGAGGAGAAAGACTAGACAGTCCAATTTTTCGGAAGGCTCGGTTATTCCTCAAACAGGGCTGCGATTCGGAATAACTTCAAGTCGAAGCGTAGGAACTAAACAAACTAGCCTCTGATTGGACGACGCCTTGATGATATGCGAACAAACAAGGCCAAACTCACTGCCACTGCCATGTCTCTACTGCCGAATCCATTCCCAGGCCATCTGGCATCCGCAATTCTCTAGTATATTCAGAACGCGTTTTACAATCTCACAGAATGGTCTCGCCGTTATCAAATTGTGTTCTAGATAATTCCTTACTTCTTGAGCTTAGCGACAAGAGACTCGACCTCCGGCCTGATGCTAGCGACAAAGTCTTCCTTGGTCTTCGTGGCTTTCCATCCGAGGGCTTTGGAGGGATCACCAAGGCCGCGAGAGTTGAAGCCGAGGGAAGTCACCTAGAGGAGCACGAGAAGCGATCAGTACGCCGTTATCAAAGAGCGGAGACAATGCAGTACTCAAGAGTACTCAGCCAGGGCCTAGCCTTCTTCTCTGATTCATGTGGAACCATTATTATTAGACGATTATCGGAGTCGAACCCATGGCCATCCCTTCTGTAGTCGCAGCATCGCGCGTAGGGTCAGGCAGGAGGATACCCGTTCAACGAACGCTGCGACATCAGCTTCGTTTCAGGTAATTCGAACGTACCAGTCGTGGCAGCGATTGCGACTTCAACCCCTTCATAAGCCCACTGACGTCGAGATATGTCCCACTGGTGCTGCGTTTGTCACTGACTATGCTTCATCTCCGCGCGTATTCCATTGACAGCATGTATTGGCGAGTATGAGACAAGCGCTCAAGCATGGCCATCGATTCCTCGCGGCGGTCCATTAACTACCATCGGCCAACCACCATCCACTGCGAATTTTTCCCAGTGACATACGCACTGTCATTCGGCGAGTCCCGCTTCTTCAATTCTCGCCTCGTACGCGGTTGCGCTGCGGCCGTTGCTCGACCTCGCGCATCGGAACTTGCATGTCCTAAAACCCTGGTCCAACGAGATAATTAGTCTCCGGCCCACCCGAGAACCTATCCCGGCTGCCCAAATTCCTGATCCTCTCCTGCGGGGAAGATGCGTCCCAACGCCTCCTCGTCGATTCGCCCACGGCATCCTGGAATATCGTATTCTTTGGGCGAAATTCGAAAGTGTGGTGAAGTCCGTCAGCTTGGCTGGCGTGCGTATTCTTTTCGTGGTCCTTCTCGCTCAGCGCTTGAATCCCGAAGTCTCCCGTCACGCCACGGACAGCGCCCAAAGCAGATTGCATAGGACCCGTGACCCAGCCGTGGTGGTTCGAGAGATGCTCCCCCGCAAAGAAGATATTGCCCTCGGGACGCTTAGCAGCAGGCAAGCACCGACTAAACTGGCCCGGCAGGAACGCTGTGCTCCCACTCGCCATCCGACTCGACCACACCACATCGAACGTGTCGATCAGCTGTCTCGCAATATCGACGTCGGCGCGGTCGTTGAAAATCGCGGAGAGACAACGGATGGCCTGGCTGCGGCGCTCGGTGGGGGAGAGGGAGAGCCACAGGCGGGCGTCTGCGCCATAAGCGCTGATGACGAGCATTCCCGGACCATTCGCGGAGCCTTGATCCTTGTTGGAAGGAGGGAAGCGTACGAGGTGTACGGGATGGTCGGAGATGGCCTCGACTAGGCTGTTTGTTCTTTGGCTGTCCCACCACCGTGTCTTGAAGTGCAGGCCCATCTTGTACGCCGGCTCCAGATTTATAGCGCGGAGGGCCGTCTCCTTGTCTGGCATCCAACGTGGTCTCTCCACCAGTTTCTCCAAAGCAGTCGGGGGAATTGCCAATAAGACTTTGTCGAATGTCCCACGGATGGAGCCATTATACCCCTCTGCAGTCACGACAGCCTTGTCCGGCCCATTTTCTACACCAGTAACCCTGGCGCTCATCGTGATGTTGCTCCAGCCCACCAGCATCGCCATGGCCTCCGCCAGGCATCCCATCCCGCCTTTGACGGTTCTCCAGTCCGCAGCGAGCATGAGGTTCATGTAGCGCACGATGATCTCCGCACAGCTCAGCGAGAACGCATTGCTGCCAAACATGACTACCTCGACAAAGTCGGCGAAAGCGTCCGGCCAGCCGCGCGTCGCGCTGATCCAACTGCGGAAGCTGCCATGCGCTTTGTCGAGCTGAAGTAGACTCTCGAAGCCGGAGTTGAAGTTCGCGAGGAGGCTCTGCACAAGGCCGCCGGTGGCCTCGGACATGCATTCGTCCGCCATCTTGTCCTCCCAGCCCGGAGGGACGGGCCAGTCCATCATGGAGGGCGAAACATGGCCACGGTGGTTCGAGTCAGCAGTCTTGCCGTTCACCTGCGTACGCACGCTATGCGTCTCCGGATACTCGTCTAATTGGAGCTTCATGTCACTGGAGAGGTCGGGGGATGAGTTGATATAGGATATGAGGCTGCTAGTTACTGCGTGTGGTGCGGATGTAGCGGGAAGCGTCATGGCACCGGCATCAAAGAATTGGGCTTTCTCGCCGGAGAAGAGGTGTGTGAGGATGCGGCCGCCTACGTGTTCGCTGGCTTCGAAGATGTGGACTCGATGACCCTCGCGCTGCAAGAGGAGGGCGGCGTAGAGGCCTGCTATGCCTCCGCCAACAATACCTACGTCCTAATGCCACGGTGACATGAATGAGTGAGATCTATTGCCAGAATCTGATCATGGTTAACGTTTATGACGTACCATGTGTGTAGCCATGTTGAAGGCCTTGCAGCACGGGTAAGCTGGAAGGGTGCCTAGGACTTCAAGATTACATCAAAGCAACGGAGACTAATATACGGCGCAGTCCGGACCAGGTAACTCGGGAGACGGACGGAACGAGGCTTCGAAATGACACCGTTGTGTCTAAGTTGGGAAGTTCAGCTGACGTTCCCAACGAGGAGTAGAAAGGTCGGCCGGAATGACACCGGTCAGTGCGGCAGTCTGCAATTGCAAGTTTTGCAACGAGGCTGGTTCGCGTCAAGAGTCTCCACGATCCAGAGCACCCTAGACTCCGCCGAAACCACGCTTTGGTCCAAGAATAGTGAGTATCTTTCGAAGCTCTGCAGCTGACTCACTTCGATAGAAGTCTGTGGCCATGAACCGCAGTGAATATCGGAATGAATGTGATTCTGTGAACCGCCAATGCTGCATCTATATCCCGTCGGCACATACACACCCTGCCCATCTAGCGATACAAAGAACATACAGCGGCTTCGAGCCACCAACGTACACCGTGCCCTGAGGACACTTTTTGATAGGAAACGGAGCGAGATTACAATGCGCATGAAGCACAGAGTACTATGACGACGTCACGAGCGCGAGGCGTGCAGACACCTCGGCTTGTGCGCGGACGAGGTTTGCCAGGTACGTCATCATGAGAGTATCCTATGCAGTACCTCAGCATGCTTAGCAGGACGGAAAGAGTTGATATAACATACCTGCAGGCTGCCCGTGAAGCCGCTCTTGTCCAAATCTTCGGCCCCAGTGGCGAAGGTGTCCATGAGGTACCGGCCAACAGCCTTGTCACCCTGCTTCTCGCCCGAGAGGACGGCGCGCACGTATACGAGAACGCGGTCGATCATCTCGATGAGGGTGGTCAGGGTGGTCTCGAGGAGCGCAATATCAGAGATGGGGGCGGGAGTCGGAGTCGGGGAGTTGAGCAGTTGGACTGAAGATGACATTTAGCATTGCGGCACGGAACGTTCGGATGGCAGAGATAAACGTACGGCCACTCCTCTCAGCGTCGTTGAAGCGAAGGTCAACGGGGATCGGGAGGAAGACAGCATTTTCGGGCTTGGGGTATACACCGACGGGAGAGCTGGATAGTGGAGTCGATATTGAGGATTAGAAGCTTGAGATGGCATGGGAAGTGACGCACCTGATGTAGGCCTTCACACCAGTCTCCTGATTCTCCTCGATCCCGGTGTTCAGGGCGATATGGATGGCAGGATGCGGGGCAGTCTCTTGCGAGTAGAAGTTCTGGATGAGCGCAGAGTACGTGTTCAGGTTCGAGCCGGTCGAGTACCTGGCCGGGAGTAAACACATCATGTCATAGAAAGATGAGTGAATCAACTCACCATCCGACGATGACCTCCTTCGGGCTCGTACGTTGGCACAGCTCATACATCGCGCGGTGGTACTCCATGTCCACTGCAACCTGTTCGCTCGTCTCGCTGTGAAGCACGGCAAACGCGCTCCGGACGTCCACAAGGTCACAGTTCTCTGTCCGCGTCCCGAGGAGAGTTCCGATGACACGATCTTGCGTGTCCGTGCGGCGAAGATAATGATCGAGAATCGAGAAGAGCGCTACCGGGTGGACGGTGACATTTGAGGGTGCGCGACTGGATAGTATTTGTGTTAGTATGATACTCTATATCGTGACGCCTTGAACAGGCAATAGTATATTGATAACATACGCTGCAGCAGGGGTAGAAGTCGATGGCACTGGCTGAAGGTGCACCGCCGAAGAAGAGGGTCCAAGAGGCATTTCAGTCAAGATATTCTGGATGTTTTAACGACGTTAGCAACGCAAAGATAGACCGCAGACATGAACATACGGTCTTCGGGTGTTGCTACAGCAGTTAGTGAGGCCCTGGAGTCTATGGGTCCTTTGCGAGATTTTGAAGAGGAACTTTGAGCAGGACGAGCGCGCGCCACAGTCTTCGGCAGTTACCGAGTCCCTAAAATCACTGTGCGACGCTCTGCTGTTGGCCAGTCACTCGAACAACGACCACCATGCCTTCCGAAGAAACAAAGGTATGTTCCTCTGCGTCTATATCGCTAGCTTCACTTCTCGAAGCTCATACTTTTGGCTTGTTTCTGTAGGAAAGAATCATCCGCGCCGTCGAGTATGGCCACGTACGTGTCACTTCAACCCAATCCACCAGCGCAGTATCTTGACACCGTACTCACCCGCTCATCATAGACCGTTCTTCACTACGGATGGATTCCCTTCATTATCTATGTTGGTTACACCCGCAGCAACCCGCAGCCTTCGCTCATCAAGTACGTATGGTGCTTACTCACACGCGCCCGTGAACTGACTTCGTGTGCTATGCCCCTCTAGGCTGATTAGCCCGTTGGCATGATGGCCCCATTGCACCGACTCTAGACATGCGTCCTTTGATCCCCTGTACTTACGCCATATACACCCCTACTCCAAAATAATACAGCGCTAGCGAACGTACAGTTGCTCGTGAGGGATGATACTCGTTTTCCGGTGCGACCTTTGCCGTATGAAGAGGCTTGCTTGGACAAAATCGGTGAGTTTCTGCATACATCGTGTTTCAGTCTCTTCTCTACATCCCTCTATATGATTTAAACCTTGTGGTTGTGCCATCTGGCACCCGAACTACCCGCAGTCGATCTCCGGAACGTGCTGCTGGACTCCAGTTCATTCTGGAGTGACGTAGCTATGCAGAAATTTCAAGGCCAGATATGATATTCCCTTCCTGGCTCCGTCACGCCTTTCGTTTCATGATTCGTCTCGCCGATCATGCGATGTTCTGACGCTGCTTTTATTACCAGTTCAACCATGACGATCATGAGCTCTATGGCGAAAACACCAGGCACTTCGATATCTAACCAGCTGCGCATCAGCTGTACAGATCTGGCAACAATACGGTGGGTTTGTTATCCCCGTTCTTGAACGGAGTCGTCATCATTGTCAGTGAACTCGGTACATATCACCCCCGATCGGTCGTCTCAATACAAGTTCAGTTATTGTGAATTTCACGCCAGTGACACAGGAAGTTGCCTGCCCAACGATGCGCCGAATATACTTTTGACAAATGAACCACCTGCGAATACGCCTGCTACTCCATCCCGGCTGCAAAGCCAAAGATTGTTACTGGTGCCGCACGTGAGTGAACGAATTCCTGTCCGGAGGTTTGGAATGCGTCAGCCAATCTAGAAAGCATTTCCTCGGCGGCGGCTTGTTGCAGACTGAGGTGGTCAGCCAATGTCTGAGCCAGTCTGCATTCGAATTACAGCTATGAAGTCCAGCCTGGAAGCAAGGGAGGCCGTCGTGCGTCTTCGTTCTCTGCCCTCAAGCCCGCGCCCTACTCTTCGTACGGGGAGGCCTCGCCTCGTTCTTCTTTACTTCCCCATAACCTCCCTTCACGTCTATAGCTCCCAAGGACCTCACTTGCTATGCTCGTCTCCAGCTTCGCTCTTGCTTACCTTTCCTCGTTCGTCTTCGCAACGCCCGTGATCTCCGGTGCTCTGCATGTTCACGAGCGGCGCGGCGCACCTCCGGTGGGGTACACGATGATGGGGCGCCCTTCCGACGACCATGTCCTCAGCCTGGGCTTGGCGCTCGTCGAGAACAACCGCGACGGCCTCGTGCAGAAACTCTATGCCGTGAGCACACCTGACAGCCCTGACTACGGAAACCATCTCTCCAAAGAAGACGTACGTTTTGCAGCTTAAACCTCTGCGACCCCCGAGCTGACTGTAGCGCTACAGGTGGAAGCTCTAGTTGCCCCCTCGCCTAACAGCGTCGCGGCGGTCAAGGCATGGCTATCGGCGCACAATCTGTCCGCGAGGAGCATCACCCCCGCAGGGGACTGGCTGAGCCTCAACATGACGGTCAAGCAAGCGAACAGGTTGCTTGCGGCTGACTATTGCGCGTTCGCCGACGAGACGGGCCGCCAGGCCATCCGCACGCTTTCATACTCGATCCCGCCATCTCTGAAGAAACATTTAGATTTCGTGCATCCTACCATCGGGTAAGTGGTCTGACTATGCGATGGCGTCTCGACATTATTTAATCCGCCCTGCAGTTTCCCAGTCCCGGTTGTCGGTGATCCGACGACGATGAAGCATTACAGCGATACAGACCTTGCGTCCCAAGACGTCATAACCACCGACTCTGTGCCAGCATCTTGTGCCAAGATGTTCACTCCAGCGTGCGCAGAGGCCTTGTACGGCATACCGAAGAGGAATGCAACGCAGACCAATAACCGACTGGCCGTGTCCGGCTTTCTTGATCAGTATGCGAGCAAGGCTGATTTAAAGGTACCTTCTGTCTTCAAATTATCGCTGCGTCCATATATTAAACATGCTTGAAAGACATTCTTGAAACGCTACCGACCGGACCTCCCGTCTTCCACGACGTTCACGGTTAAACTTATCGATGACGGCAAGAATTTCCAGAGCCATCCTGGGATGGAAGCGGTAAGTCCTAATCTCGATGTCCATCTTGAAGGCACATCTAATCCGTTCGTGGCCGATCCTCAGAACCTGGATACCCAATATACCGTAGGGATCGCCTCACACGTTCCTACAGTGTTCATATCCGTGGGTGATGACAACCACGATGGCGTGGAAGGCTTTTTGGACATCATCCACGTACTCCTCAAGGACAAGCATCTCCCGCAAGTTCTCACCACTAGTTACGGTGTCAACGAGCCCGATATTCCGCCTCCTCTTGCTCAGTGCGTTGAACAATAACGTCCTGTCACTTTACGATACCAATATTGACATGCTCCGCTCGTCTTTTGCAGAAAGCTGTGCCACGCCTACGCCCAGCTCGGTGCCCGCGGGACTTCAGTCATTTTCTCTTCAGGCGACGGCGGTGTCTCAGGCAGCCAAGATTCTCAATGCACGACTTTCGTCCCGACCTTCCCCTCAACGTGCCCATTGTACGCATCTCATCACAGCATCTCCTGACTTACACTTACCTCTCACATGTCTTCCAGCGTCACCTCAGTCGGCGGTACACAAGGCGTGAATCCCGAGACAGCCGCAGACCTCTCTGCCGGCGGCTTCTCGACCATCTTCTCCATCCCGCCGTACCAATCCGCCGCCGTCGCGTCCTACCTCGCCAAGCTCAAGAAGACGAACAAGGGGCGCTTCAATAGGACCGGTCGCGCGTATCCGGATGTATCGGCGGCGGCGACCAATGTGTCCATCGTGGTGAAGGGCAAGTTCGGAGGTGTCGACGGGACGAGCTGTGCTGCGCCGATCACGGCGAGCATCTTTTCGTTGCTGAATGATCAGCTTATTGCTGCGAGGAAGAAGCCGCTTGGGTTTTTGAACCCGCTGATCTATGCGAAGGCGGATGCGTTCAAGGATATCGTCTCTGGTGGGTTCATACGCTTTGTCTTCCTGTCACCTTTGCTGATTTGAGGCGTTGCTGCGAGCGCAGGCAGTAACCCCGGCTGTAACACGACGGGCTTCCCTGCGACCAAGGGCTGGGATCCGGTTAGTTGCTATATAATCGTGATATAGCTCTTGCGCTCATGGTTGTTTCGTCTACAGGTCACTGGAGTTGGCAGACCAATTTTCCATGCTCTTAAGACTACTGTGGGACTGTAATCTCTCAGCACGATTGATGTATGATATGACCCGATGTATGATGCATGGAACTTCTTCACATGAGTTTCAGTTGAGCAAGGTAGACATGAGAATTGCAGCGAAGCGAGGTATCTCATAAGATACAGTGCGACCTCAGTCCAGTCGGAAATGACGAGACCTGACTCTCGGCCTTGACGCATCCTCAAGAGCACGCTTCGACTTGCCGGTCAGCGCGTCTTTGATGCTGTTTTGGATGTTCCCGTTGTCTGGAGGACAGATCCCGCGTCAGCTCAGGGGCAGCAGGCATAGAAGGAGATAAAGGTACTCACTCTGCGCATCAGAGATGTCGAACAGCATCACGCCTCCCATAGAAGAGAACTTCTGCTGCGAATCGGTGATGATCCCAGAGAGCGTCTGAGCGTCGACGAACCCGACACCGGTCACCTTCGCACTGGAGGGCACGCCGACGTAAACCTTGAGGTTCTTGTTATGCGACGATGTCTTCGCGAAGTCATCCCTTTTGGATCGAAGTCAGTATCGCGTTTGAAAGACGGTAGGACGGATTTCGCTCACCAAGCTTCCATGTTAAAACCCTATGCAGAAAAATGGTCAACACCAGGTAACAGTTTAGGCAAGATATCAGTGGCGAACTTACTGTAGAGTTATCGAGGGAGCATTGCGGAGTGTTATCTACAGAACACGGTCAGTCGGAGCTGGCATATGGTTCCGAAKTACTCAGGGCCTACAGAACTGGACGTAGACGGCATCAATGTCAGAATTCACCAGCGCCGTGTTCAGATGGGCATCGGGAAGCATGCACTGGGGGGCAGCCGTGATGAAGAACTGCTTCGAGTGACCCTGGGCATTAGACCGGATGCGGTTGACAAAGTCATCATAGAACTCTGGTCCCTGGGTCTCGATATCAAGATCGAGCCTGTTGTTGCAGACATGAAGGTAAGCGACTCAGACGGGGATCCCGATAAGCAATGAACAAACGGACCCATCGAGCACGGCTGAGCCAAAGGGGCGGGTATCACTGGTGCCACCAAGGAACTCGTTCCAGATGAGGTCCGCAAAAATGGTGGCATCCTCTGTGCTTGTGAAGCCGACGTCCTCGGATGTGCCGCCGCCTCCTAGACTGAGAGTGATAATCTTCCCCTTCGACTGGCAGGTCTCGATGTCTGCAGCCATGAAGGAGCAATTTGCCAGGTTCGTGGCAGGAAAAACGCCGGTGCCAGGACTGCAGATCTATATAATTAAGTCATGAGGATCAGATAAAATGCGTGATGTCGTAGATGTTGATGTGGCTCACGTTAGAGAAATCAAACCGGGGTTTACCTCCCAAGTCATGGAAAATATTCATAAAGCCCATCATAATCGTGTCGACTGTGTCATCCTGGCAGTACGCGGCCAGATTCTTCTGGTTTCCACCAGTGTTCTGACCCCAGTAACTAGAGACGATGTGAGTTGTCAGATGCATGAGTGACTAGATGTATTCGTTACACTGCCAGCTATTCAAGCAAAGCATCAGCACTGGAGGGAAAGTTAAAAAGCTCATTTAACTCACATTGCTGTTCTAAGTGATGTCGAATGCCGCGACGGCACTCCCGACGAAGCCAAGAAGAGAAACGAGAGCAAAATACTGCATGAAGGAAATTTATAGACGTGAATGACACCAGGTCGTATGAAGCGATAATAGATTATAAGAATATGAAGGCTGAACAACACCAGGTCGCAGCGAAGAATATGAAAAGAAGGCGAGGAGAGGGAGAAGGACAAGTCCCTACGGATATCATCCAAGAGAGACATCGTTTATATTGCCGCGGAGTTCGGCGCCGGTGTTCAATAACGACGCCTGTCCCGAACTAAATTCACGGCAAAGCGTAGGACGAAGAGGAACAACCGACATTTTCCAGGTCCCAAAGACTTCGGGTCCGGTGATCAGTGAAACGTTTGATGCAATGGCAATGTGCGCTCTCTTCATCTCCCCAAGAAGCGATGGTTTATGGCTGGCATGCATATGGTACGCACTCCTGGCCGGCCGCACGACTTGCGTTCAACCTGATGAGGCCGACATCTCTGCACATATAATGTCGTCAGTCCCAAGTACATTCGATTCTATTCCAACTGAAGGGAGAAAGGCTGTTTGACCCGGCGCAAAAAAATAAGTAGACGAGACAGCGCAAAGAGTGAATGCAGCCTCTTACAGTAGTTTGGTCTTTTCCTCATCCAAAAGAAAGCGGCTTTAACGTCTCTCGAGGCGGAATTTGAGACGATCAGCGTGCCCCGTAGTCGAGAACGGAAGTGAATTGGGTCCCTGGGATAGAGAGTCAACGTCTTCCGCGCAGCGCGGACACGCAACCCGGTCATCTAACAGTTAGCGAACAGGCCGACCTTCAGGAGTTCAGAGCATCGCCTGTTCCGTCATCATAGCAATTGTCAGCAATGTTCAGTAAATGAATTAAGACAACTGACTGTCAGTACTCGTTGATGGACAGGACAGGCCACGTACGGTATTGGGTGACTTTCCACAGCATGGATTTTATTCTATGATATGTTTTCGACCCATTTCAAATGGTCGCTAGCCAATTAGCTTCGTGAAAGATGATCTTCTCGTCACCAAAATGGAAGGTGAAGGTGTCCAAAACATATCATATCATATTTTTTATGCTGTGGAAAGTCACCCATTTAGCCATCGTGATGACACCGTTATGCTGATGAGTATGATCGTATTGAGCCGATTGTGAGGGTATCAGAGATCAGTGAAACCTTAGCATTATATCCCGTGCCCGAGCCGTCCGCTTCGCGCGGCTAAATTCAGTATAGGCGAAGTCGTCGTGGCTTATGTTTTAGTATATAAACTGAGGCTGTCAAGTTCAAAAAATCGCACTTAGGCTATACACTCGGTCAGAGAGAAATCCACACTCACTCGTCGAGTTTGTGGCAAACGGCGGACAACCACCGAAGCGTGCGTTACCCCAATGAGTCTAGAATGGCAGTGTGGTGATCTGATCGTAAAGCAAAGGACGCATATCGAAACAAATTGGATGACACAAGCTGTTCGTGGCACATTAGTAAAGCCCTTCAGCATGCGATACTTACGCTCGACTGCAGGTGCATCTGAGAAGCCGTCGTACATCGTCGGAAGTTTACCGCACCAAAGTCTCTTCGGAGTGGATCCGATGTGCGATAGTGTTGACAATTCATTTTTGCATTAATCCTCTTCAGTGTGATATATGCGAGAGCCCAAGCACCATGGGCATCCTTACTTAACGGCATGATATCTACTCAGTCAGTCGGAAATGACGCGACCTAACTCTTGGCCTGGACACATCCTCAATACCACGCTTCGAATTTCCGGTGAGGCTGGCTTTGACACTGTTTTGGAAGTTCCCGTTCCCTGTACGGTGCAATCAACTGCATCAGCCCCCACGGACTGGGCACAGAGGGAAGAAGGGGATGCTCACGCGTGGCATCGGTGATATCGAACAGCATTGCACCTCCCATAGAGGAGAAGTTCTTCTGCGCAGACGTGATGATACCGGAGAGAGTCTTAGCGTCGACGAAACCGATGCCGGCGGCATTCGTGCTGGATGGTGCGCCGACGTAGACCTTGATGTTCTTGTTGTGCGACTTCGTCTTGGCGAAGTTGTCCCTTTTGGGCTGTCAGCATTACGTTGGGACGGTTGGATAAGTTTCGCTCACCAAGCTGCCATGTTAAAGCCCTACGCGATTGAAAAAAAAAACGATCAGCGTCACGATATAGTTGGGATGAAAGAGTGAGCGTACGGATGTATTGTCAAGGGCGCACTGCTTGTTGTTATCTGCGAAACATCGTCAACAAATCACGACAGGACATCTCAGATCTGCTAAACGTACAGAACTGGACGTAGATGGCATCAAGGTCGGAGTTCAGCAGCGCCGTGTTCAGGTGGCCATCGGGAAGGATGCACTGAGGGGCGCCCGTGACGAAGAACTGCTTCGAGTTACCCTTAGCGTTTGACCGGATACGGTTGACGAAGACGTCATAGAATTCCTGTCCCTGGGTCTCGATATCAAGGTCGATGCTATAAAAACGAAGATGAGTGACACAAACTCGGACCGACAAGGAAATGCAAACCCGTCGAGAACAGCTTTGCCGAAAGGTCGGGTCTCGCTGCTACCTCCAAGGAATTCGTTCCAGATGAGATCCGCGAAGCTGGTGGCATCGTCCGCGCTCTCGAAGCCAACGTTCTCGACCTTGCCGCCACCTCCCAAACTCAGGGTAACGATCTTGCCCTTCGACTGGCAAGTCTGGATGTCTGGCGCCATGTAATTGCAGTTCGGGAGGTTCGTGCCATCGAAGGAGCTGTTTCCGGGGCTGCAGATCTGTGTGCGAAGGCATTATTAGAGCTGAATGGCATATCAGATGCGCCACGCATTCTGTTGCCACTCACGTTTGAGAAGTCAAAGCTGGGCTGGTTGCCCTCACCCTTGAATACATTCATGAAACCCATCATGATAGTGTCAACCGTGTCGTCTTGGCAGTATGCGGCGAGCTGCTGTTGGTTGCCACCAGTGTTCTGGCCCCAGTAACTAGTGACAAGTCAGCAAGCAATTGAGTAGACGACCGAAGTCACCGAACGGAGTCCTTACACTGCCAACTGCAGGGATGAATTGCGTCAGTAATGCGGGGAAACAACGAGATCTCGTCGACTCACGTTAGTGTTCTTGTTCATGTCGAAGGCGGCAAGGGCACCCCCAGTGAGGCCGAGAAGAGAAGCGAGTACGAAGAATTGCATTGTCGTAAATTAGCGTTAACAACACCAGGTTGTATAAAGCGTAGATTAGAAGAGATGAAAAGGCTCAACGACACCAGGCCGCGGCGAAGAATAAAGAAATGAAAGTTGGGTGGAGGGCCAAGGACGCGTCCCTACGCAACATCAGAACCGGGGACGCACCGTTTATATAGTCGTCCTGTCAGCGCCAGCCATGCGGTAGGGGCGCTTGACCGGAAGAAAGCCATCATTCGCAGAACGAGCCTAGCCTAAACGGACGCCGGGATTGGGACAGGGACGTGTTGATGAAGATTGGCCACGAGCGCGGTGGTCAAGATCGTCTCCCAAATGCTTGACCCACGACTGAGTGGACCATTCTCACTGTCGATACCTCCCCTGGACGTCTATGGATGCGATGAGAAATCGACTGGCGTCCAATAGTATAGCGCCGGGAACTGTGTAATGCAGGGCATTACGAGCGCAGTCTGGGGCACAGAGACCGTGACGGCTTGTGTCCGGTTGAACGTTCCGAGCGGTTGAAACAGATATGTTTCAGGAGGTATACCACTGATACAAATTGTCGTTTCCATCGCGGCGAGACGTGGCCATATGGCCGCTAGGGGATAGATTGCGTTGAGTTTGCTTTCAGGAAGTTAGCAACTGGCTCACCAGGTCAACAACATAACAAGATCGATCTGCCAGCGCGCTCTGGCAGCATCTACGTCGTGGCGATGCATGCAGTGCTACCGGTGAACAGCATACTGATCAACCTTGCGTTCAAACGTTCAGGTACGGCTTATTCAATGGCTTGTCATTTGCTGTCATGACAAGCCTGAAGCTGACTACGCATTGCACTGCACGACTGCGTTTGTGTTTTGGTGATGGATGCCGTAGTTATGAAGATCGCCGTACGACGAAGCTGGAAATATCAATGAAATCTTACCGCTGATCCACGGACCCTTGTGTCTACGTGTGCCCAATTGACAAGTTACCAGTTACCCTGGCTTTTCACACTGGAAATATCTCATAAGAATTGCGGAATGCATTTTTAGAAGCAGATATTTCAGAAGTGCTTCACAGAATTTGTACAGGGTGAATTGTTCGAAAACCAACACAATTGAAACAAGACTACAAAGCAAGAACAGAGAACTCCAGTTGATCTATTTGCCATCTTCGAGCACAAGTCGACTGACCAGGCAAACGAAAGAATGGCAAAAGAAAGACAGGAATCCCCCGACGACACAAGCCAGTACCGCAGCGGCAAGGTCATCGCGCTCTCCGGTTGCAAGCAGAGCCAGGGAGACAAGGGCGGCAAAAATTAGATGACCAATAATGGGGGCGGTGCCCCCATAATAGTGGTTAAACTATTAAGAACAGATACTACACTTGATCTAAGCCAGAAGGCCAGAGTGGTAAGGAAATGGGGATGTCGGCCGCGAGCTCTTATACGAAACGACGCGACGCACGGACCACCTCGGGCGCTTACGGAGGGCGCGCTTTGACGCGGGCGCCTGTCCTTACAATTGGACTAGTGACGCGTCTAACTCGGCCGCGTATGCATGACGGGAAACGCGACAAATGTTGGCCAGACAAGAAGATGCGATGGAGGACGTCGAATGGCCCGAAGAGGTTGAAGATCAATTTTTTTGCGTCGTCTCCTACGACCCGCGACGACCCCTGAAGACCAGTGTCGTGCTAACGACCCTGGCCGCCCATAAATTGATGTTACTACAAATACACTATCGTCTCAATAGGCCCATCACACGCGGAAGAGTCGTGATTTGACTCTGGGCTCCTCATCAGGGTGTCGCAGGGGTGGCGAAATCCGAGGACGGCCCGCCTTCGGACGCGGGGCACTCTCAGGCTTCGGTGGGCTCTTCTCGCCACCAGCAGCGGTAAGCGTCTTCTTTATGGCCTTATCATAGTTGTCGTTATCTATTGAACGCCATACATTCAGTATTCGCTTCTCGACTTCGCACTCCAGCGAGAAGAAGGCATCTTACCTGTTGCTTCGGACGCGTCCCACAGCATGACCCCTCCGAAGGAGTCAAATGAGGACTGTGCATCAGTGGCGTGTTTCCCGAGCGTTTTGGCGTTGACATAGCCGGTACCAGCTGCATGTTCGCTGGAAGGGGCCCCAATGTAGACTTTCACGTCTTTGTTCGGGGATTTTGTGCGCGCCCAGGTGTCCCTGCGAATACCCATCAATACGCGAAACCAACACTCGTGATGAAGATGTAATACATACCATACGTCGATGTTGTAGCTCTGCGTGGCAGGAGTCATACAGTAAGTATGATTGGCCGGACTGACGTTCCACGATCGAGTGACTGACCTTCGGTTCATCGAGTCCGCAGTCATTATTATCTACGTCAATTTCAGTGCGAACGTCCACGATATCTCAAGTGAAGAAGACGTACAGAACTGGACATAGACGGCATCGAACTCAGCCTGATCCAATGTCCCGCCAAGATGCGCATCCGGGAACGGGCACTGAGGCGCAGCAGTGATATAGTACCTGGGTCAAACGCGATTGAAGGTCTTGCTGAACTGTCCAGTTGGAGATACTCGTACCGCTTCGTCTCCCGCTTCGCATGCGCCCGAATTTTGTTTACAAACGCGGCATAATGCACCGAAGACCCAGACTCGATGTCCAAATCAATACTGTCCACCCATAGATACCGAGTTAGAACAGTATCCGAGTCGGAAAACGCCTTACTCACCCATCAAGTACGGCCTTCCCAAACGGTCTTGTCGCGCTCTCGCCGCCTAAAAACTGCTCCCATATCCGATCCGCGAATACCTCCGCCGACGCGTCAGACTCAAAGCCCACCTTGCCGGTTGCGCCTCCGAGACTGAGCGTCACGGCCTTGCCCCGCGCCTGGCACGCCTCGATCTGCTGTGCCATGAATGAGCAATCTGCCAACGCAGTGCCGGGGAAGACGGGGCTGCCGGACTTGCTGCATGTCTGGAACGCCATTGCGTCAGTTACGGAATACACAGACTCGGATACGGGGAGTAGTCAACTGACGTTGGCAAGGTCGATAACAGGCTCTCCGCCCGGGCCGTCAAAGACGTAGAGGAAGGCGAGGATGAGCGTGTCGATCGTGTCGTCAGCACAATAAGCAGACAGCGGCTTTTGCCCGCCGGCGGAGTCTTGTCCCCAGTACCTATGAACGCCAAAGCCCAAAGAATGAAAATGGAGTTAGCCATCTCCTCACGAGCGCCGATCCGGATTGGGAATAAACGGGGAACCTACACTGCGAGCTGGATGCAAGTGAAACACGACGTGCGTCAGACGGGTTTGGGATCATGATGGCAAGAAAAAGAAATGGAGGTATCACGCACGTTGTCGTTCCTGGTCATGTTAAACGCCGCGACGCGAGGGAGGACTGAAACACGCAGGGCGAGGAAGAGGAGGAATGTGAATAAACGCATCCCTGGGCGAGCGTAGGACATCATTTCGCCTCGAGCACAGGTATAGCAGGCGAGCAGAGCACCAGGACCCTGCAGACCATCGAATGCCCACCTGCACAATTTTATAGCGAGCTCTTATCATCATGCTGTTGAGCGAGCATGCTACACGGGTCTCTGGACGAGGGTGGAATCAGAACGTCGTCGACGGCGAGCTGCGACCGAGGCTCGTGAGCCCGCAGAGGTGCCCTGCAGCGCACGGACGGATTCTGTGAGTCCTACCACCGAGCGTGCAGCATCTGGACGTTCACGTGGACCCTGTCAGCTCGATATTGGGTCAGAAACAAAACACGTATACGGAGAAAGAAATCAGATGAAAGCGCGCACCAAAACGCTGCTCGCCGCATGCATCTTCGAGGGTTTGATGCGTCGCAAGCGCCCGGAAGGCTGTTCGTTCCATCATGCAATAAGATATCCCTGAATTGTATAGGGTCGAGAACAGAACACGTCTGATGGTATGTGCTGCAGGACGGCAGAGTGCAGAATATATGTTCTACAATCAGACTAGTGCCTGGTTGACCACGCTCGGAACTGAGGCGACAGTCATACGCAGCGCCTGCCGTTATTCAACCCGATGCACTGAATTGAGATCATAGCCGATATGTTCACGCGGCATGTGGAGGAACCTGAGAGAGAGGGAGCCAAAGACCAAGACCAAGACCAAGTTTTATGTCGCCGACGGCGTTACATTATCTAGGATATCTAGAAGAGTGATGCATAAGCTACAAATAGTGCACTAGTAAACAACCAGATGATAGATAACCCAAAGATACCGACTGGATCCGGGTAGAAATGTACAGACCCACGCACCCTACAAAAAAATCCTCCTAAGATCCGCTGGAGCAGTGATCCTTTTGCATATAGGACAAACGCCAGTAGCGCTTAGGCAGCGTAACCAGCAACTGCTGCAACATGCATGCCAACAACCGGTGCTGACCGTTGGTTCGGTATAGGAGTCTAGGCAGATACGGCA